>OZ024824.1:9396544-9611544 GCA_964016985.1 Anodontia alba
TTCTCTTCATTTTTTCCCCAGAAAACAGGCTTTGACATTTCATGCAAATTGTCTCCCTGGGAAACAATTTGCATGTAATGTCAAAACCAATTATTTTGGAAACTAAGAAAAATATCTTCAAATTGTTCTCTACTAAATTAGCCTATGGAGTAGTAATCTTGAGCAATTCCCTTCATTCTTTCAATTCAAACAAATTCAGTGAATAAATCTTCAGTCAACTATTTCTTTACATCTTTTAAAACATGTAAAATATATTCAACCAGAAAAAGGGTCTTTTAATATAAAATTTATATTAGTGAATAGCACATAGGAACTGTACCCTATTTACCCTAAGAATTCTGACAGAAAGACCCGAGCAAACAGTGCAGACCCAGATCAGATGCCACAAATGTGGCATCTGATCAGGGTCTACACTGTCTGCAACTCATCCAGCAATTTTATGAAACATTAAAAATAAAATATTTATTAAACTCTGAGACAAGTATGGTAAGGGGATGAAAATCAGAAGTCCAATATCTAGATTAAATATGGTATATTAATTGAATAGCACACAGGAAATTTATACGAAGTGAAAAGAAAGGATGTAAATATTTCATGGACAGAATAATAAAAGTTCCCATGTATCCCTGTGAGTTTTGCCCCCTGTTCATATTTACTTAACCTTTAGCATTCTCAGGTAAAATATCTGTTGACTCTTTTCTTAGTTTTCCCAGAAAATAAAGTCTCACAATTCAAGGTAATCACCAGGGAATGTCAACTTTTATTTTTTGGGAAAATATAAAAAACAAAGAAATGTTTTAAATGGTTTTAAGTCCAGGAGGTGAAAATTTAAAATGAAAAAAATTTTTTGGAACATTTGTATACTGGGAGAAATAAGCTAGCAGTGTTTCTAAATATGCTGAAGGAAAAAAGAAAAGTCCAGGTCAGTGTAAATGCCTAGCTTTTTATAAACCTTAAAATTCTCTGGGCAGAAAAACAAATATTTTACATTTTTTTTTTTTTTTTGCAGTAAAACTGGCTCTCACATTTCCACTCCCTGAAATGTTAAAACCTGTTTTCTAAAAACAGAAGGCAAAAACAAACAAAAAGGCATTCACACACACATTTCATTTAAACTATGTTTAGTGCTTTTATCACAATTTACACTGAAATAAATTCCTCTCTAGCCACTATGAAAAATACAATATTTGTTGAGCATTAAATGAAATAAATGAGATTTAGCTTTAACATGACAATGTTAGCAGATGACATTTTAACCCATTGTAGACTGAATAGACTTTCCCACACTATATACTGGAAGAGTCCAATTTCAATTTTAGGTATGCTATGAAATTTACATATTCCTTAAGAAAAATGGCTTAATTATTTGCAAACAATGGAGACCCTGATCAGACTCTGCATTCTGTGGCATCTGAGCTGGGTCTGAACTGTTTGCCAATTACCTTTTTACAGGTCTCCTGACTACAATGGGTTAAAATACTTTTCTTACTTTTCCCAAGAAACCTCTCACATTCCCCCAAAAATTGGCACAAGCAGTTGATTCAAATCATTTCCCTGCTAAAATGATTTGAATGAAATGTCTTAATGAGGACCTATTTTCACACTTGAAATCATTTAAATAAAATATCAAGGCCTACTTTCAAAGAGAAATACTTTGAGTGAAATGTCAAGGACTATTTTTCACAAGGAAATAGTCTGAACAAAATGTGCTATTTGCTGATTGTTTTAGGGACATCTGTATGATATATAAAAGTCAAGATTCTGGTGTATGTGTGTTTGTGTGGTGTGTGTGTGTGTGTGAGGGGGGAGGGGGGGAGGTGGGGGAGAGGAAGGCATGTGTGAATACTCCTGTCATTTTCTAATTTGCCTATAGAATTTTAATATGGCTGAACTGTAGGTTAGGTAATTACTTATCAAAACTACATGCTCACAGCAGGACTTTCAAAAAAAATGTTTTCTCTCTAATCATCAAATACAAGTAAATTCTGTCTGAATTGTGAAAGAAATTCCAAATTAAATCATAACAATCAAATAATATTTAATTCAACTCACCTGTAGTCAGGGGACTTGATAAGGAGGAGTATTTGATGATAATTCTGGGATAATTTTCTCCAGTTCTCCATAAAAACATATGTTGTGGGTACTCATTAGAAGCGCCTTGGTGAGGCGCTTCTAATGAGTACCACAACATATGTTTTAATGGAGAAATGAGAAAAATTTTCCCAGAATTATCACCTGATACTCCTCCTTAACAAGTCCTCTGCATGTCTAGTACTTTGATAAGGGCATAGCTCTAGATAAGACAGGGTATCAGGTACTTATTTTTCTTATTTCTTCATGAAAACATATGTTGTGCATTCTCAATAGAAGTGCCTCACTGAGTGAGGCACTTCTAATGAGTACCCACAACATATGTTTTAGTGAGGAAATAAACTTACTATTTTCTGCTTGAAGAAAATGCCTTATCTAGAGTTAGGTAAGAACTTTAAGGTAGATTTAATGAAAACCACTAAATTTAATTTTAACCCTTGTCATGCTGAATAAATTAAGATGCCACGCCCACTTCTAATTTTCAGCCAATCAGGTAACTTGATCCAGATTGCTGACATAAATTCATATACTGAATGAAACAGTGCAGACCCAGATCAGCTGGCTTCTTCAGAAGCCAACTGGTCTGGATCTACACTGTTTGCAAAAGCAGGGTCTATCCAAGGATTAAGAAATCATGTTTTTTTTTTTTTATAATTCACAATGTGAGCTGGAGAACATGTACCTTGTGACACCTGTGTCTGGTAAAAACTCAGATCAGCCTGTGCATCTACAGATCAGATCAGTCTCTAAAGGCAGTCTTCGTGAAAACTGCAGGACTGTCTGACAAAACTGGCAAATTTTCATTCTGTCCTGCAGAAAATTTCAGTTTGTCTGACAAATGTCCTGTGATTTCTGGCAAAAAGAGATAGTAATTTGATAACAGACAAGCCTCCTGTCCTGCAGAAATTTATTTTGTCCTGCCAAAAATTTCAGTCTGTTTGACAGCTGTCCTGCATCTGTTCGAAAGATTTCGCGAAGACTGTAAAGGGCTCACTTTGGATAGCCAAGTAGCCAAGATTTCAAAGACTCTGATCAGATTGAGTATGCAGTCATACCTGAGTGTTCCCTGAGCACACATTGTAAGTTACATTAAGTTATTCATGTTGTGATCATATGGGTTGTAAATCTACAAATTACAGTATTTAACATTACCATATTTTCCTAAAATTTAAACAAATCCATTTTACTACCTGTTGGTAAATCTAAAAAGTGCTGGATGAGTGGCATACAGGGTAGACTCTGATCAGACACAGCACTCAGCTGCATCTCATGTCAGATGCAGCTTAGTGTTGTCTCTGATCTGTCTTCTGTGTCTGTCACTCATCCAGCACTTTTTAAACACTTCAACATGTAAAAAAAATAATTTATTAACCCTAGTCCTGCTGAACCCGAATATACCCTGCCTTTGCAAACAGTGTAGATCCAGATCAGTTGGCTTCCAAAGAAGCCAACTGAACTGGATCTGCACTGCTTGCCATAATGTATGTGAATCTATATCAAAAAAACTGGATCAAGTAATCTGATTGGCTGAAAATTTGAAGTGGGCGTAGCATCTTAATTTATTCAGCATGACAAGGGTTAAATGGGTCTGGATCTGCACTATTAAATCAGGCCTGTCTGTCTCAATACCTAGGGTAAATATGGTATATGCTCTGATGAAATGGGCAGCATGAAGTGAAAAAGTGCCTTCAAACATGCGCACAACGTGCAAATTCACATCATTCTGTACATAAAGTCTCATCTGGGCATTTGCTCTCTAATGAAACATTCTATAGTGTCCAATGATTCTGTTTGCAGACAGCAAAGGTCCTGTGCAGTCTGATCTGGGCCTTCTGTCTGCACATGATCCAAAGGTATATTTTCCAGTGCTCCAGCTAGCCCTATATAGAGGGGCGGGCTGCCCCTCTTGCCCTCTCCTGCTGCCCCTCTGCCCTTTTGAAGCTGCCCTGCCTTATTTCAACTCCAGACATAAAACCCTACATTTTGCTAAAAATTACATGAAAATCGGACAAAAATTTTAAAAAGTTATCAATACGTAACTCAATTTTATGTGAATTCTAGTCTTGAGGCATTTATATTTTGTTAACTTGTCATGATACTTAGCATTTCACAAGACACATGGTGTCCTCATTCTTGTATGACCGCGCAGAAAGTGTCCTACCTGGCACTCCTCTGCCCTAAAATCCTAGCTGGAGCACTGTTTTCTCAACTATAATATGAACATACTGCCAAGTAATTTTCTTGTGCATATGAGAAACTTCTGTGATTTTCACAGAGAAGAACAAAGCCTAGAAAGTTTATCATCATAAACAATTTATACCCCATTTATGCCTATTGCCTAGCATGTCACAAAAGGGAGATTGTAAACAGTGCAGACCCAGAACAGATGCCATATTCTGCAGCATCTGATAAGGGTCTACACTGTTTGCCTCAAATACAAGAATTGTTCTTAAAAGTTACAATAATAAAAATGAACCAGATGCCCCTTTGAATTAGAAATGGAGATGTCCGAATCACTATAAAATGGTTATGTAGCTTAACCCTTGTCATGCTGAATAAATTATTGTCATGCTGAATAAATTAAGATGCCATGCCCACTTCTAATTTTTAACCAATCAGATTGCTTGATCTAGATTGTTGCTACAAATTTACATACTTAATGGCAGGGAGTGCAGATCCAGATCAGTTGGTTTCTGAAGAAGCCAACTGATCTGGATCTACACTGTTTGCAAAGGCAGGGTATACCCGGGTTCAGAAGAACAAGGGTTAAATTGGCTTTTTGAAAATCTACATACTTTTCACAGAAAGATAGAGGGTAAAAAATTCTTGTTTTACAAAAGGGGAATAACCCAAAAGCTACATGCAGCATATCCATATGTCCATCGAAATGATAATCACATCAAATACTAAGGGACAAATAAGACAGGTTCGTAGGTCAGCTACTTCAAAGATTGAAGAAAAAATGTTTGCACTACACATAGTTTTGGGGTTCTCTAATCAACTGTGGATTAAAATAAAACAAAAAGCAAAACACAACAAACAAAAACATAAAACTTCTAAACACTATGATGAAACAAAGATTTTTGTTTTGATTTGGGTTTTACGGCCCTTTAAAGAATATTTCACTGATACCACCTGACCATCCGTAAGCAGAATTTGGCTTTCCCACATGTGACCTGAGTGAGGCTCAAACCACAGCGGTGAGAAACCTAATGGATTAAGAGTCAGCTCTCTTATCCACTAGGCTACGGGGCTCACGAAACAATGATGAGGACTATATCTACTGCAAGCTCAAATTCAAAGCAAAAGGAAGCCACTATGGTGAGCCAACAAGAAATGACTAATGTCTAGCACAAGCATAACTCCTGATACAAGGGGGTAGCCAAAAATATTTTTCTTGTTTCTCCACAAAAACCATATACACTGTATTGTGGATACTCATTACATAGGTCTAGATACGAAAACATGTTGTGGGTACTCATTAGAAACACCTCAGCAAGGCGCTTCTAATGAGTACCCACAACATATGTTTTCATGGAGAAATAAGAAAAATATCAATACTTTTGGACTGAAAAAAGCACCTTATCAAGAGCTATGTCATTAGATGCACTTCAGCGAGAGGCTTCTAATGAATACCCACAATGTATGTTTTGTGGATAAATAAGAAAAATATCAACACCTTTCGGTTGAAAAAAGCGTATTTACTGGAGCTATGATAAGCCTTCAAGAAAAGGTTTAGGATACAGCCGTCAAAGTCCACGGCCCAACTAATGGGCACAAATCTGTTAACCAAGACTGGGCTAACCAAAAAAGCATGCAGTTTGTCATACTATTCATGTTTCTCAAGGGATGTAGCTCATGCCAGGATTGATGTGGTAATGATGTTTTCAAACCAAATCCGAGTTTAGTCAACAAATTTTGTTTTACAGAGATAATATGAAGTTAAACTATCCTATGAAAAATGAATGTTTCATGTTTTTAAGGGGTAGTAACTCATGTTTGAATTGACAAATAACTGCCATTTCCAATCTAAATCTAGGTTAAGTTACCATTAAGAAAGAAGCTAGTAACAGTTGTTTCAGAGAATAAGGATGTCTCCCCACTATGAATTTTCAGTTTTTCTACTGCTGTGACCATGAAAATTATGGTAGGTCATGGTCACCAAAATCTAATCAATTCTTTATGTCAGAAATATACATCCATAATAAAAATGTTAAACTACAATACCCCACCATTATTGTGTCATGGGAAGATAACTCCGTAAAAATTTGACGAAATTTGTCCATCAGCAATCTCAAACCAGATCTCTACAAATTGAATGCACATACCAAGTTTGGTGAAAATCCATTAATGTTTACTCAAGCTATCATCCGGAAACGAAAAACGGATGGATGGATGGACGATTGAGGGATGGACAGACATATGGACGTCCAATGTGAAATCATAATACCCCGCCACTATCGGGTATAAAAATTTGGAAAGAATCCTATCACTGGTTCACAAGATATTGTGCAGACAAGAAAGTGTCACGCCAACGCGATCCACACCAAAAACATTATGTCTCCCTCTCCATAGGTGGATGAATTTAGAACACTCAAAATTGCAGTGCTGAGTTCTAGTTTAATGACACATCAACCCTTGTGGGTCATTTTGTGCCATCACATGGAGAAAGGGACAAATGGGACAAAAGAGCTAAAAGCTGAGAGAAATAAAAACGTTAAACTATAATACCCCGCCATTATCTTGTCGCGGGCAGGTAAATCTGTCAAACATTGATGAAAATTGAAATCTGCCCATAAGCAATCCCAAACCAGATCTCCTTAATATCAATACATGTACCAAGTTTGGTTAAAATCTCTTGACAGTTACACAAGGTATTGTCCGGAAACGAAAATATGGGCTGTCTCAGGCAGAAAACTCGGTCAAAATTTAATGAAATCTGCCCATCAGCAATCCCAAATCAGAACTCCACAATATGAATGCACATTCCAAGTTTGGTGAAAATCCATTTAGGTTTACTCAAATTATCATCCGGAAACGAAATACGGACATACGATGGACATCCAATGTGAAACCATAACACCCCGCCACTATCATGTGGTGGGGTATAAAAAGAATTAGAGGAGGGAAAAAGCCCATGACTGTGCAGAAACAGATGAAAAACTAACATGCTCTCTTCCCCAACCTGCTGCAAGTACAGCAGGCCCTAACCACGACTCAACCACCCTAAAATGACCAAGAGTTTAGTGTTCCCGGATATTTTAATTATTGTAGCCACAAAATCTTTCAGATGTATCCATTCACCTTATGTACAACATGATATTTTTCTGGAAAATTTACATATAACCGTACTTCACTAATATGGACTGCTGAAAAACACCCATTATATATACAGTCGAACCTCAATGGTTTGAACATCTTTGGAACCATGGAAATTTGTTCCAGAATAGGGTACTTCGAGCCACTGAGGGTTAATCATGATGCCAGGTCAGGAAACAAATGGCATTAATTTAGGGAATTTTTTTTATCTCCTAGATATAAAGGTATGTTGAGTGTACTCATTAGAATTGCCTTGATGAGGTGATTCTAATGAGTACACACTACATACAATTTCATGATAAAATAAGACAATTATCCTAAATATTTGTTTTCTTGAGCTATCGGAAGTGACTCAAAAACGAGTTTGAATTAGCCATGGTAAATTGGGCCATCGGTGTTCAAGTTATTAAGATTCGACTGTATATGGGTTTAGATGTTATTAGATGTATAGTGCCATGTTACCAAACATATTGGCCTGAACACAATGAATGAAGCTCTATACTAGCGTGAGAGCCAGTATGGAGCTATCAGGCCAATATGCCTGGTAACGCGACACTAGACATGTCGTAGCCTTTTTATTACGGTACATAAACTACTAAAATTAAACTGGAACATTTCATTTAAGTTATTATAGAAACAGTTCAGCATGTTCATGTGTGGAAGAAAGACAGAGCTTTGTACACCTACACTGGGATTTTAAACCATATTATGACATTAAAAACTAAAATAAAACCGCCATATTTTTATAGTTTTACAGAAGAATGTCAGTGTGGTCAATGTCTAGAAAGTTTTGTAATGTTTTTGCCATCTTTCCATGAAGTGGAAGAACAATATAAGCTTTCCAAAAACTACTGAAAATAAAAGTAAAAGTCATTTTTTTATCCAACTGAGCTGATTCTGATAGAAACAGCAATTACTTCTAAAGTTGGCAAATGATTTTGTCAGTGTGACTTGTTGCCCAGGCCCGGCTGTTCAACCCTTTCAGGTTTTGTTGTATGTGTGTGATTTCATCAGTTTTGACGCAGTAAATTTTTTTCATGCTATCTCAGGGTCAACAACCAACGTCATCAATATGGTGATATGCACATAGCTTCAACCATACCAATGGTTCAAGTTTATATCAAAAACACAAAGAGTGCATCATGCAGCATAAAATCACTTTGTGTACAAAAAATGTCCATTTTAGTACATGTACTACCTTTCACCAAAAATGCAATCTCCATGAACATTCTAATCACTGTACAAATTTTGACCGACTTTTCCTACTATATAGATTGTCGAAGTGGCTGAATATCCAGAGCGTTTCAGAAGCCTGATTTTTTTGAAAGACAGACAGTCCATATAATAGTGAATTTGGTGCTCTAAATAAATACCTGAATTTCATATAATCATATTATATAATATGACGAAAATATGGCGAAAATAAGGATCGGATGGGGTGTATCTACATATTTACAAGACAATTTTTACTAGTCTGTACTGAAAAAAGAAAGTCAATGATTTGATATAAAAGTGTTCCAGCATACAGTCAGTCATACTGGTATTGAAAAAATAACTACATTTGTAAGTAATTTGCATCATGGCCGATTCATGGGTCGATATGGGAAACAGAAGCATGAACCATACTTGACTGCTTATCGTAGGAAAGCATCACTTTTTTAGTAGTTCATGTAATAAATGGACATATTAGGGGATTTAATTTACTCACCTCCTTCTCTTGTTTGTCTCTATACTCAGCTTGCGTGCCCTGGCTATGGCATCCTCTTTACCACTTTCCACTATACTCTTTATGTTTTCAACATGGTGCCTCTCTATGGTACGATACTGCGAGCTATTGCAGGTTAAGGAATTAATGCGATGAAATTTTAGTGAAGCAAACTACTTTTAATGACTACTAACAAGTGAGTAACAACATATATGTCGTATAGCCTGGTAGTCAGGGCAGACAAAGAAAACGAAGACTCTTTTATATCTCGGTTTTTAAAAAGGTGTCCTACAAATAAAATACACAAACACATAGAACAAGACCTTACACAATATACAAATGTACAGATACAAATACATAGGACATAACTTGCACATCTTGACAGACATGTAATTAAATTTGGTTCTAGCGACCTTAATAGTTAGACATGGGTTTGCTTATGACGGATGGAAGTCATGAATATTTATAGATTATGCATGTATCTTTGTGCATAAATTAAGTGATGAAACTGTGCAGAATTACTCTATTAATGTAATACTAACACCGATGCATATCAATACTATGACCTGATACAGGAAAGTGCATTTCTTCACAAGACGAGGTTTGTTTACATTCAGCACGAAGACGGACATGTATGACAAAGGTGTGTAAAATAATCAATACTGACGGAACGTAAACAAACAACCCTTATCAACATACCTGGCTGTATAATAAATTCATTCTGTGAATATCAGTGAAGATATAAACTTCAGAAGGTGAATGTTTATAAATAATTTCTCCGTTGAATGGAGGATGACCTTCTGCCACTAAGATGGCCACCGGCTGAATGCAAAGAGCGCGCATAAAAATACAGGTGCATAAACAACAGGTACATGCATTGGTTATTTGTGTTAGTAATCACCCTGACGTCACACACACTAAGAATAGAAGGGATTATAGAGTAAGAAAAGTTGTCATTGGACTGCGCTATTTACATACGAGTAAAAATACTACATAGAGGAATCCCGGGTTTCCCTTATGTAGGTGAAGGTTACTTTCACTTTACATTTTAAGGTAGCGTATCACAGATTGTTAAATAGAAACTACCTAAATTTAAGTAAAATAATTATTTGTCATGAAATGACCTGTGTGACATTCTCCCCTGCTAGGGAAAATGTCTCCCGACATTTCCTTAAAACACGGACACAGCTGATTCTATTTATATTACATTTTATGATATCATGTATGTATATTGCTATACACGAAACATCATGTATATGCTTGAAATATTCCACTATATTAGATCACGTATGCATAATGCTATACATGAAACATCATGTATATGCTTACAATACATGACAAACAACTACATTTTACTTCATCTGGTTTTGGACTCACATTGCCATATATGTTTCTCATACATGAACGTTCATGTACATACGTCTCGCAATACATGACAAACAATTGATGTACACAATAAAGAATCTCAGACTACAGCTTTACACGTGTACCTCTTAACTTCCTGTGTATATGCTTTGAAACTATGATAAATGGCATATACACATTTAAATCATGAAGAAACAATAATAACACTACTACAATATTGCCATTTTATCAGCTGTAAATGTATTGTCTGAATTACAGGAAAGTATTTTATTTACAATTAAAAATTTCTGTGACATTCTCCCCTGTATAGGTCAAAATAAAATACTGATATTCAGAAAATAAAACTTAGTTAAACATCAAATATAACCGTAGAGTCATCATAGATGAACCCTGGGGACCAATATAATTCTGCCGGCATATCAGCTGTTTGTTGACTGCATACCCAGTCACCATATCTGTCAGGTGGCTTCCGAGCTCGACCTGTTCGACGGGGCGCTTGTACAACATTCGGAGACTCATGGAGAGACGGCATATTTACGTCTGACTGATACCGAGTACTACGGTCAACACTAGTTGACACAGTAGGCAACACTGAATTACCTGACTCTGTACTGCTAATGTTAGCAGTTGGTTCACTGGAATTAACAGAAATATGTTTCCGTGAGGAAATACTGTTACCAGTGGGAACAGAAACATGTCTATTCCTAGTCCGTCTTTGCGGAATAACATATCTGGCTATGCTGTCTGAGTCGGTATCAGAATCAGATGTTTCATCAGATTTTGATGATGGAGCTGGAATATGCTTCCTTGTTGCACCTTTTTCTGATGTATATTTTCTTTGTTCGACAACAAAGACTCATTTACCTCAGAAATAGAAGGAATTGAAGAAAATGGCAGAAGCATATTTCTGTGTAAAGTTTTCACAGTGCCATCACCAGATTCCTGTTTCACTTTGAAAACTGGGATATTTTTATCAGGTTTGTCAATGACAATATATGGATGTCTATCCCATTTGTCGGCTAATTTATTTTTACCTTTGAGGCCGACATTTCTGATCAGAACTCTGTCTCCAATATCTAAAGTCGATTCTCTGACTTTAGTATCATAACGAGCTTTATGTCGTTGGGCTGATTTTTGAGCCTCCTTTGAAGCTACTTTATATGCAAATTGCAACCTTTTTCTCAGTTTGGTTGCATAATGGTCTTTACTTTTGACTGACGCTTCCTCTGATGATTTAAGCCCTAGATATCAACAGCTAGTCTAGGATGACGTCCAAACATTAAAAAGTACGGAGAATATCCAGTACTGTCATGCCTAGTAGCATTATATGAATGCACTAAAGGTGCTACATATGATTTCCAGTCTTGTTTCTTATGATCTTCAAGAGTCCCTAACATATTTAAAAGTGTCTGATTAAAACGCTCCACCATACCATTCCCCATAGGGTGATATGGCGTAGTACGTGTCTTTTCAACACCAGCCAAAGAACATAATTCCTTTATGACACTGCTTTCAAAATTTCTTCCCTGGTCGCTATGTAAACGAGCAGGGAAGCCATAATGAACAATGAAATTGTCAAAAAGAATTCTTGCAGTGGTCTTTGCAAGTTGATTTCTTGTAGGGAAAGCCTGAGCATATCTGGTGAAGTGATCTGTAATCACCAGAATATTCTCAAACCCTCCTTTGGATCTTTCTAAAGACAAGAAATCAATACAGACAAGTTCCATTGGCTCACTGCTTACTATATTTACAAGTTCCGTACTGGTTTTTGGAAAGGTTTTGCGTTTGATACACCTTTCACACGTTTTAACCTTCTTCTCAACATCTGACTCAAAACCTGGCCAAAAGAAACGAGATCTTACTAAAGAAAGAGTTCTATCTTGACCTTGACGGCCAACATTATCATGAAGTTGTTTTAATACAAATTCACGATAAGAATATGGTAAAACTAACTGTTTTACATTCTCACCATTGAAAACTGTATTCCGGTATAAAATACCGTTTTCCAAAGACATACTTTTCCAGTGGCGCAAATATTTGCTAACCTCTGGATGCTCAGCCTTTAACTCTTCTTTCTGTGGACAATATCCACTTTTGACAAAATAAATTACTCTGTCAATAAATTGATCTCTACTTTGTTCTTTGGCCCAGTCTACAGTATTTATATTTGTAGACTCTATGTCTGTTCTGATATCAGGATCAACAGATTCTATATTGGAATCAACAGATTCCGCAAGTTGAGAAGCACTAGTAACAACTAGAGTTTCAGCGTAGGGACATGTCTCTCTTTTGACTGTATAGGCATCACAAATAGCCTTTACAACTTCAGGAAAGATCTCAGTCTTCTCCTGTGGTCTCCTTGAAAGACCATCAGCATCACAGTTAGATTTTCCTGTCTTGTACTTCAATGTAAAATTGTAAGTACCAAGAGCTGCAAGCCAACGATGACCTGTAGCATCTAACTTTGCTGAAGTAAGTACATATGTAAGCGGATTGTTATCCGTTAAAACTGTAAAATCATTACCATATAGGTAATCGTGAAATTTATCCGTAACAGCCCATTTTAAGCACAAAAATTCAAGTTTGTGGGCAGGATAATTTCTTTCACTTTTACGTAGTCCACGACTAGCATATGCAATCACCCTTTCAATACCATCTTGTTCCTGATATAGCACCGCACCAAGCTCTTCTATAGACGCATCGGTATGTAGGATAAAAGGTTTGTTAAAATCGGCATATGCCAAAACTGGAGGTGTACTCAGTTTTAATTTAAGCATCTCGAAAGCATCTTGCTGTGCTTTCCCCCATTGCCAGGGTATACTCTTCTTCTTCTTTTTCTTACCTTCAGGGGTATATCCATTTGTAGAGGGACCAACAAGCAGATCATTCAATGGTTTTACAATTCTGGCATAATCTTTGATATAGCGCCGGTAATAACCGGTAAATCCAAGGAATGATCTGAGTGTTTTAACATTATGAGGGACTAGCCCACGTTGGGCGCCATTGTCGTATAGCCTGGTAGTCAGGGCAGACAAAGAAAACGAAGACTCTTTTATATCTCGGTTTTTAAAAAGGTGTCCTACAAATAAAATACACAAACACAGAGAACAAGACCTTACACAATATACAAATGTACAGATACAAATACATAGGACATAACTTGCACATCTTGACAGACATGTAATTAAATTTGGTTCTAGCGACCTTAATAGTTAGACATGGGTTTGCTTATGACGGATGGAAGTCATGAATATTTATAGATTATGCATGTATCTTTGTGCATAAATTAAGTGATGAAACTGTGCAGAATTACTCTATTAATGTAATACTAACACCGATGCATATCAATACTATGACCTGATACAGGAAAGTGCATTTCTTCACAAGACGAGGTTTGTTTACATTCAGCACGAAGACGGACATGTATGACAAAGGTGTGTAAAATAATCAATACTGACGGAACGTAAACAAACAACCCTTATCAACATACCTGGCTGTATAATAAATTCATTCTGTGAATATCAGTGAAGATATAAACTTCAGAAGGTGAATGTTTATAAATAATTTCTCCGTTGAATGGAGGATGACCTTCTGCCACTAAGATGGCCACCGGCTGAATGCAAAGAGCGCGCATAAAAATACAGGTGCATAAACAACAGGTACATGCATTGGTTATTTGTGTTAGTAATCACCCTGACGTCACACACACTAAGAATAGAAGGAATTATAGAGTAAGAAAAGTTGTCATTGGACTGCGCTATTTACATACGAGTAAAAATACTACATAGAGGAATCCCGGGTTTCCCTTATGTAGGTGAAGGTTACTTTCACTTTACATTTTAAGGTAGCGTATCACAGATTGTTAAATAGAAACTACCTAAATTTAAGTAAAATAATTATTTGTCATGAAATGACCTGTGTGACATATATTTTCATGGAAAAATAGATCACGAAAACACGCTTATATAATTTTGACCCCTTTAAGTATAACCCCCATTTTACACAGTAAAACTCGGGTTTACAGGGGTATACATTATTTTTCTTATTTCTGCTCAAAAACATAGATTGTGGGTACTCATTAGAACTGCCTTGCTGAGAAATAGTAAAACTGGGGGTTTAAAACCTTTAATCAGGCCACCTTGGCATCATCATAATTCCATGATCAGTCATCAGTGCTCCAGCTAGCCCTATATGGAGAGGTGGTCCACCCTCTTGCCCTCTCCTGCCACCCCTCTGCCCTTCTTAAGCTGCCCTCTGTCTTATTTCAACTCCAGACATAAAACCCTACATTTTGGTGAAAATTAGACCAAAATTAAAAAAGTTATCCATGTTTAAAGATCAGTTATATGTGTACCCTATTTTTGAGGTACATGTATTTATTGAGGAATGGGATTATATTTTGTATCATGTCTTGATACTAAGCACATCACATGACACATGCAGCCCTCATTCTTGTATGACTGTGCAAAAAGTGCCCTACATCTACCTGGCACCCCTCTGCCCTCAAATCCTAGCTGGAGCACTGTCCACTGAATGTGGTGAGATTCAACCGCTTTAATCTTTTGTGATTAGATAAATGAGAGAGTTCAGGTATAAGTTTTGTAGCTCTGTGCTGAACTTGCTCCAGAAGCTGAATATCTTTACAGATTACATGCTTGTATACAATATTCTAGCGTAGGTCTTACAAGGCTTTTATACACTCTCACAATGGTGATTTTATCTCTAGATATTATGTCATTTAATCATACCTAATGTAAAATTGCCTTCTTAACTGCAAAAATACATTGTTTTGAAGGTTTCAAGTCTTTTGATATACGGTAATCACACCCTGTGACCCAAATCAGTTTCTTCTGTAACAGACAGTAAGACTTCTCCATTCACAGAATACACGACACACATTGTTAAGCCCTATATGAAGCACTTTGCATTTCTTCACATTAAATACTGTTTGCTAGTCCATGGACCATTGACATAAATTGCTGATATCTTGCTTCTTGCTGCAGTGTTGCTGAAGGAACTGGACAAACACCTTACAATCATCAGCAAACTTTTGAATGTGCCTAGATATAAATGTATCAATGTCATTGACATTCACAAATATGAGAAAAAGTGTGGGCCCCAGAACAGAGCCCTGGTGCAAACCTGATAAAACATCCTGCAATCTGGAGTATTCTCCATTTAGTACAACTCTTTGTTTGTGTTTATGCAACCATTCAGAAATCCATGCTGCCACACATCCCCACTAATTCTATGAGCCTCAATTTTATGCAAAAGCCTCTGGTGAGGGACCTTATCAAAGGCCTGGCTAAAATCAAGATAAATCACATCCATAGGTTTGCTTTCATCTGCTGCTTTAGTAATATATTCAAGGAATTGTAGTCAGAATCAGAATATTTGGGAACAAGACAATTCATCGACAAGACAACTCATCGACACGGTTTTTGGAGACAATTCACCGACACAATTGAAGACAACTCATCGACACTTTTTGAAGACAATTCACCGACACATTATTATGTTGAAATTATACCCAAGCAGATAAAATGAAGACAATGTTTTGAAAATAAAATGATTTATTATCACGTTTATGATCAAAATAATGCACAACAAAAACAATTAAGAGACCACATAGGATAGCTGGCGTAAATAAACTTACACATTTTATTTTAAAAGCATGATTTAAAGGAAAATATACGTATATGGAACTTGGTAAAATATTATTCAAAACTTTCTTAATTAAAATAAAGAAGATGGAAAGTTAAGCTGGATATTCGTTTAGTTTTTTCATTTATTTCCTAAATTTTTGTTGTTCGAATTGTGATAATAATAGGAATTTGACTGTTAATCATTAATACACCAGTGTCATGTAGCAGAGTTGATGAGCTTGTACAAGCGCATCAGTTGATTAGATACTTGACTGACATGACTACCTCGATGTTGATGATAAATCACCGACACGGTTTATATCTCGATGATCAGAATTGGGTATCTAAATGCAAATTGTACAAATCTCGAGGCTCAATTATCCTACAATTCCAGTGGTCGTATTATCAATATTGCAGTTCCATAGCAATCAACATCCTAAAAGCTACATGTTAGCCTCAGTGGGACTTTGAGACAGCTCCCCGACAAAGTGTGCGACATCAACATGATCAAGTCATCGTCTATTAAACTTCCAATTCCGGTCTTACAGCACAGCGGTGGCGCTGAGCGCGCATCCATCAGCAGCTCCATCGTAAATGATGCAGAACATCAGTCATGACTAAAATTAAAAACCTTTCCGCATTCTTAGCCCAATAATCGATTCTGAGACTGTTCACTGACAGGTAGCTAGTCATTCACAGGTATGATCAATCAAATACAATGTACCATTTATCCATAATTACCCTTAATTACCTATGATTGCCAATTACCTTCAAACAAATGTGTCGGTGAATTGTCTTCAAAAAGTGTCGATGAGTTGTCTTCAATTGTGTCGGTGAATTGTCTCCAAAAACCGTGTCGATGAGTTGTCTTGTGGATGAATTGTCTCGATTCCGAATATTTTACTGTTGACACATCAAAAGACATTCATTCACCAGTGTAGTTTTATTAAACAAGATTTTCCTTGAATAAAACTACAGATGTTATGATCGTAATGATAATGTGCGGTTAGATAAATGATTCAGAATATCATCATGTAGAATCTATTCAAGAACTTTGCAAACTTGTGCTGTAAGACTTATTGGATGATAGTTACCAGGGTCAGATCTTATCTCCCTTCTTGAATACTGTTGTAACATTCGCATATTTCCAGGCATTAGGTAAATATACTGGTTCATCTTAAAAGGCTGACACTCAAAATAATGCTTAATGGTTCTGCAATATAATCATGTGTACAAAAGAAAAGCCGATCCTAAATTGTAAGGCCCAGGTCATTTATTTCTCTTCAACTTAAGCAAGTGTTTCTTGACCAGTTCAGTTGGTGTGATTAGCCAGTCTAAATAGCAGATAATCGAGTAGTGGAATGCTAGTGGATATTTTTAACTCCATGATGTGACAATCATGGTTACTTAACAACCACTGTAGTGCAAATCCGAACATTTCCTGGAAGCTTCACACGACATGCACTTATCAAAAAGAAATGAAACAAAATTAGTGCATTTTCTTTCAGTAAATAAAGGATACGAATACGCTCCTCCTAGCATTATTCTAACTGTTTTGAAGAAGAGTACTTAGAAACTATCTGTGCAAGTAATTCGCACAAGTGCGAATCAATTATTATTTACTGTATTCGAAAAATCTATTGAAAACTTTAATCGAAACAGGAAAATGAAGACTCTGGACGCCATATTGTTTTGGTTACAAGGTGCGCGTGGTTGAGGAATTTGGGACGTCTGCGCATATGCGGAATTGGATAAATCTCGGTACCACAATACTCAATAAATGGTATAGAATAGAATTTATTTTATTATTTTTTAAACATCCAGGACCCCACAACACTCGACCCCACCCACTCCCACCCTCACTTCCACGCACGCTAGCATGCACTTTTTTTAAATATATAAACAAAAAATAAATCAATAGCTCTTACAACACATATGAAACACTTCAGAAAGTTGAAGGAGGCTACTAACTGGCAAAAGCAGAAACAGGAGGAGGATAAAAGTAACATGCTCAATCGCCATATGCATGCACAACCTTCATGTAAAATTAAATGCTTTATAGAAACAATTGCATACTGCACAACTGGTATCTTTACGGGGTTGGGATAGAATGTGTAGACAGACAGATAGACAATGTTTGTTGTTTTTTTTTTTGTTGTTTTTTGTTGTTTTTTTTTTTTTTTTGATAAAGTGTGACTGTTATTCTGTCAGCATAGCAATGCAAGCTGTGATGGACCCAACCCTCCCCCAAATGTGACGTCCCATTAAAACTAAAAATTGTTGCACCGGATAGAGGTATGAAGTACACCTTATCTGCCTTGTAGTACAATAGATTGTAATACCCCATAAATTTTCAAATAAACCCGAATGCGATCAACGAAAAAAGGGACATGAAAATATAAACTACTCATCACGGAAACATACCTTTATAATTCTGACCCCCTTAAACCCCACTTTTATATAGTAAAACTGGGTTGACGGGGGTATACATTATTTTTATTATTTCTGCTCAAAACATAGATTGTGGGTACTCGTTAGAACCGCCTCGCCGAGGCGTTTGTAACGAGCACCCACAATCTATGTTTTTGAGCAGAAATATGAAAAATATCAGAGTTTGTCATCTGAAAATTTTATAGTTTTTGGAGGTAAACCTTTCTATATATTTGAATAGGCGTGTTTTCGTAATGTAATGAGATACGGAGAGACGTTAAACGATCGCCGCTCGGCACTAACACCAGCTGTAGGGGAGTAGATTCTAAAAGGAATGAGTCGAGAACAATGAAAAAACACACACACACGCACGCACGCACACACACGCGCGCGCGCATACACACACACGCACGCATACACATCGTCAGATTGATGGCATCGAAGACACATCGAAACTCTAAAAGTATATTGATCAACTGGGCAAATGGGCTAGGAAATGGGGTATGAGATTTCAGCCTGTGAAATGTAACATAATGCAGCTTACAAGGAAGCGGATCAAAAAGATCAATGCAGTTTACTCCTTAATGTGGATAATATTAAATACATTGGTGTGAAAATTTCTAAGGATTTGAACTGGAATACTCATGTTTGCACAAAAGCAAACAGAACACTTGGTTTCTTAAGATGTAACCTATCGTCATGCCCCCAAGATGTTAAGGAAATGGCATACTAGGGATTCGTGGGACCAATCCCGGAGTATGATAGTTCTGTTTGGGACCCACATGGAATAGTTGTCAAGGAAGAATTTGGAAAGGTTCAGAATCATGCAGCTAGGTTTGTGTCTGGTAACTACAACTTTGAAACTGGAAGTATGACTAGCATTCTTGAACAGTTAGGATGGGAATCTCTTCACAAGAGACACAAAGGTAGTAAACTCGTATTGCTATTCAAGGGTCTGAAAGGTACAGCTAGTATACCTTGTGATTACCTCCAACCCCCAAATAGGTACAGTAGGAATAAGCATCCAACGGCATTCCAAGTGCCACATGCTAGAACTGACATTTACAAGTGCTGTTTCTTCCCAGACACCATTAGGGATTGGAATGCACTCCTGCATCTATAATATCCTCCGCTGAAAGTTCTGAGGACTTTGTCGCTAGATTCACATACTTGTGAGATCTAGAGACTAGTATTCGCAATATGTTAGCCCTGGTGAATAAATGTCTATTAATGTATCACCAGTAAAATATTCCGATTCACACACACACACACACAAACACACACACACACACACACACACACACACACACACACACACACACACACAATGGTAGGCTATGTTCAGCGATTGTGGCATTTCCTCTTGGTGTCATTGGTAGGCTATGTTCTGCGACTGTGGTACTTCCTCTTAGTGTCATTGGTAGGCTATGTTCTGCGATTGTGGCACTTCCTCTTGGTGTCATAGGTAGGTTATGTTCTGCGATTGGGGCACTTCCTCTTAGTGTCATTGGTAGGCTATGTTCTGCGACTGTGGCACTTCCTTTTGGTGTCATTGGTAGGCTATGTTCTGCGATTGTGGCTTTTCCTCTTAGTGTCATTGATAGGCTATGTTCTGCGATTGTGGCACTTCCTCTTGGTGTCATTGGTAGGCTATGTTCTGCGGTTGTGGCACTTCCTCTTGGTGTCATTGGTAGGCTATGTTCTGCGATTGTGGCACATCCTCTTGGTGTCATTGATAGGCTATGTTCTGCGATTGTGGCACTTCCTCTTGGTGTCATTGGTAGGCTATGTTCTGCGATTGTGGCACTTCCTCTTGGTGTCATTGGTAGGCTATGTTCTGCGACTGTGGTACTTCCTCTTGGTGTCATTGGTAGGCTATGTTCTGCGACTGTGGTACTTCCTCTTAGTGTCTTTGTAAGGTATATTCTGCGATTGTGGCACTTCCTCTTAGTGTCATAGGTAGGTTATGTTCTGCGATTGTGGTATTTCCTCTTGGTGTCATTGGTAGGCTATGTTCTGCGATTGTGGCATTTCCGCTTAGTGTCTTTGTAAGGTATATTCTGTGATTGTGGCACTTCCTCTTGGTGTCATTGGTAGGCTATGTTCTGCGATTGTGACACTTCCTCTTGGTGCCATTGGTAGGCTATGTTCTGCGATTGTGGCATTTCCGCTTAGTGTCTTTGCAAGGTATATTCTGCGATTGTGGCACTTCCTTTTGGTGTCATTGGTAGACTATGTTCTGCGATTGTGACACTTCCTCTTGGTGTCATTGGTAGGCTATGTTCTGCGACTGTGGTACTTCCTCTTAGTGTCTTTGTAAGGTATATTCTGCGATTGTGGCACTTCCTCTTGATGTCATAGGTAGGCTATGTTCTGCGACTGTGGTACTTCCTCTTAGTGTCTTTGTAAGGTATATTCTGCGATTGTGTCACTTCCTCTTGGTGTCATAGGTAGGCTATGTTCTGCGACTGTGGTACTTCCTCTTAGTGTCTTTGTAAGGTATATTCTGCGATTGTGGCACTTCCTCTTGGTGTCATTGGTAGGCTATGTTCTGCGACTGTGGTACTTCCTCTTAGTGTCTTTGTAAGGTATATTCTGCGATTGTGGCACTTCCTCTTGGTGTCATTGGTAGGCTATGTTCTGCGATTGTGGCACTTCCTCTTAGTGTCATTGGTAGGCTATGTTCTGCGATTGTGGCACTTCCCCTTAGTGTCATTGGTAGGCTATGTTCTGCGATTGTGGCACTTCCTCTTGGTGTCATTGGTAGGCTATGTTCTGCGATTGTGGCTTTTCCTCTTAGTGTCATTGATAGGCTATGTTCTGCGATTGTGGCACTTCCTCTTGGTGTCATTGGTAGGCTATGTTCTGCGATTGTGGCTTTTCCTCTTAGTGTCATTGATAGGCTATGTTCTGCGATTGTGGCACTTCCTCTTAGTGTCATTGGTAGGCTATGTTCTGCGATTGTGGCACTTCCTCTTAGTGTCATTGGTAGGCTATGTTCTGCGATTGTGGCACTTCCTCTTGGTGTCATTGGTAGGCTATGTTCTGCGATTGTGGCTTTTCCTCTTAGTGTCATTGATAGGCTATGTTCTGCGATTGTGGAACTTCCTCTTGGTGTCATTGGTAGGCTATGTTCTGCGATTGTGGCACTTCCTCTTAGTGTCATTGGTAGGCTATGTTCTGCGATTGTGGCACTTCCTCTTGGTGTCATTGGTAGGCTATGTTCTGCGATTGTGGCACTTCCTCATGGTGTTATTGGTAGGTTATGTTCTGCGATTGTGGCATTTCCTCTTGGTGTCATTGGTAGGCTATGTTCTGTGATTGTAGCTCTTCCCCTTGGTGTCATTGGTAGGCCATGTTCTGTGATTGTAGCTCTTCCCCTTGGTGTCATTGGTAGGCTATGTTCTGCGATTGTGACACTTCCTCTTGGTGTCATTGGTAGGCTATGTTCTGCGACTGTGGTACTTCCTCTTAGTGTCTTTGTAAGGTATATTCTGCGATTGTGGCACTTCCTCTTGGTGTCATAGGTAGGTTATGTTCTGCGATTGTGGCACTTCCTCTTAGTGTTATTGATAGGCTATGTTCTGCGATTGTGGCACTTCCTCTTGGTGTCATTGGTAGGCTATGTTCTGTGATTGTAGCTCTTCCCCTTGGTGTCATTGGTAGGCTATGTTCTGCGATTGTGACACTTCCTCTTGGTGTTATTGGTAGGCTATGTTCTGCGACTGTGGTACTTCCTCTTAGTGTCTTTGTAAGGTATATTCTGCGATTGTGGCACTTCCTCTTGGTGTCACAGGTAGGTTATGTTCTGCGATTGTGGCACTTCCTCTTAGTGTTATTGGTAGGCTATGTTCAGCGACTGTGGAACTTCCTCTTAGTGGCATTGGTAGGCTATGTTGTGCGAATGTGGCTCGTTCTCTTGATGTTATTGTGGACATCTTTACTATTTTGAACATGTTGAGACAAATAAAGTATTCTGGTATTAGCAGATGAAGATTTAGTTGGGTTTTTTTGCACTTACTTTTTTTTTTTTCATTTTTTTTTTTTTTTTTTTTTTTTTTTTTTGTGCATCATCCATATATCTCATCTGTTTATTTTTATTATTTTGTTTTCATAAAACCTGTCATGTCAGTTCATATTAATAGTCTGCATGTTAACCCATTTATGCCGAATAAACTCTTCAACCATAATTCTTTGAGCAGGTCCATTTCCTATATAAGGGATGTCTGGTTAGTTTTTATTATTATCATTGTTTTGTAGAAATTTCTGAACTTAATGCAAACTGTGTAGACCCTGATCAGATGCCGCGTTCTGCGGCGTCTGATCTGGGACTACACTGTTTGCCAATGTCCCTTTTATGGGACGCTAGGCTTAAATGGTTTAAATAATATTTTCATGTTTGCCATGTGGAGATTGTTGTATGTGTTTGCTTTCTGCCAACGAGGAAACGGATTTGATAAGCCAGATCCTCTTTCTGGGCACTGTGAACCAATTGTGACAGGACTGCTAATTGATGCAAAAAGTGTAGGGAAGCCCGGGGTAGTTATTTTATATAAGGCGACCCGTGATTGGTTAAAAATAAAGATGAATTAAAACTCTCTATTCTAATTTGAAGAAAAAATGTTTGTGCGTAATATCCTGATTGTTTCAAAGAAATAAGCGTTTCTGTTTGTGTTTGCTGGAGCCAAAAGAAGAAGTGGTGAAATTGCAAAGTTTCAATTTTTGATACCTGCTAACTGAGGGGTTGCTACATTCAACCTCCAAAAACTCCCAGAAAGTGCTGGTGACAGTGGTGTTTTTCCTTATTTATTTTGCTGTGCTAATATAAGACTGGTCTTTGAATTAAAACAAAACTTGGAAGCCCAGCCATACCCTGAAATGAACCCTTAACCACCAAAAAGGGTGAAATTACTATGGAGCTCTATGGGAAAAATAATTAGTTCACTGTACCCTTCTATCATCGTACGTACATAACTTTGCTGTATGTCCTGATGTTTCATAGAGAGAAATAAA
Source organism: Anodontia alba (assembly GCA_964016985.1). Lineage (NCBI taxonomy): Eukaryota > Metazoa > Mollusca > Bivalvia > Lucinida > Lucinidae > Anodontia > Anodontia alba. Next base: position 9,420,113 of record OZ024824.1, read on the forward strand.
TATTGTTTAACCCTTCCCTTGCTAAACACGACATGCGCTGTCTTAGCAAACAGTGTAGATCCAGATCAGTTGGCTTCTGAAGAAGCCATCTGATCTGGATCTGCACTTTTGTCGTTAAATATGTGAATTTCTATCAAAAACCCGGATCAAGTAATCTGATTGGCTGGAAATTAGAAGTGAGCGTGGCATCTTAAATTATTCAGCATGACAAGGATTAAATTGAGATATAGTTTGTGCAGTTTAAGCACGAGTTCGACTCATTTATTATGTATGACCATAAAGTATTTAGCTGGCCATATTGATCATATATCGATTGCATAGATACCTTATCAATATTTCAGGTAGATCTTAACATTGTGCACTAATTCGCCAGAATCAAAATTACAAAGTAACTGTATTCATAAGACCTGCTTCATATGTTAATTACTTACTAAGTTCATTAAAATTAATTTCTGTACTTGAAGCTGAACTTGCTCATTTAGGTCTATTATTAACGACGCTGGTACTTTTGAACATAAATTCAAGACTTTTCATATTAATCCATTTATGCCTAGCGTTCCATAAAAGGGACACTGGCAAACAGTGTAGACCCAGATCAGACGCCGCAAGATGCGGCGTCTGATCAGTGTCTACCGTTTTTGCACAAAGTACAGAAATTTCTATAATACATGATAGTACTAAAAACAAACCAGACCCCACCCCTTAAATTGGAAATGGACCTGACCAATGAGACACAGGTAGAAGAGTCCACTGGGCATAAACGGGGTACATCAGAAATATTCAAAACTTATATCTGCAAAATGTATCCTATGTAAATCAAAGCTTACCTTGTTTTACCTGTTTGAACCAGTAAACATGAGATAATGTTTCACATGATACACGCACAAAACGAAGATTCGAATTAGTCTGCGCTTCCGAGCAGTCTGATCAGATACTTCGCTGAGCGATCGGTGAATAACAAGCATCCAGAACTTCATCAGACGAACAGCTAAGATTCTGATCAAACTGAGCGGATGTGCAGGCTGATCTTAGCCTATGCTTGGCGCACACGTCATTAGGTATATTTTCACACGCGGTGGCTCACATTCATTGCTAAGCCATTTGTTTGGCACACATGTTGCCGACGTTCGCTAGCACTTACATTAACCATCGTTAGCAAATGCAGACCTAGAGGGGGTTCGTGGGGTTCAGTCGAACCCCCACCACTCAGTTTGGGTACTGTATTTACTCTAACCCATTGTAGTCTGGAGACCCTAAAAGGGTAACTTGCAAACAGTGTAGACCCAGATCAGACGCCGCAGAACGCGGCGTCTGATCAGGGTCTCCACTGTTTGCAAATAGTTCAACCACTTTTCTCTAGGAACATCTAAATCTCATAAATCACATAGCCTGGCATACCTAAAATCGAAATTAGAATCTTCCAAAATATAGTGTAGGGGAGTTCATTCAGTCTACATTCGCATGCTTTACATTTTACCTTACACTTCTAAAATATCAACACGATCATTCTTAACCCTTGTCCTAGTGAATAAATTAAGATGCACTTTTAATTTCCAGCCAATCAGATTACTCGATCTGGATTGTTGAAATAAATTCACATACTGAATGGCAAACAGTGCAGATCCAGATCAGTTGGCTTCTTTAGAAGCCAACTGATCTGGAGCTACACTGTTTGCAAAGGTTGGATATATCCGGGTTCAACAGGACAAGAGTTAAGAACGTGTCTAAAAGTGCTAGATGAGTCGGTAACAAATAATATAGACTCTGATCTGACGCCGCTTTCTGATCAGGGTCTATATTGTTTGCTCATACCTTTCTGTTCGCATACTTAGGGCAACTGGATCAATTCTAGACTAGCTACTAGTCGGATATCAATATTATTTTCATCAATCAATTATAATTATTAATTTACTATAATGAACTAAGGGTCATCTACTACTTACTGCTTGTCTTACCTCTTTGATAGCAGCAACAAATCTTAGTGACAGACCAACTATTAGAGACTGGCTATACATGCTGCCATACATAAATTTGAATCAGCTTATAGTAAGGCGTGATAAAACATTACATCAAGGTCTAGGAGCTAGTCTAGATCAATTCGAACGCCCTAAGAAATTTTGAAACCCCACCCGTTAAATAATCCTGAAACATCCGCCCCTGGTTAGCCATAGTGTCTTGAGTAAGAAGTTTGCCCGAGATTTTCGGGCATTTTGATGAACTCCTTTCCAGTCTTATGATAAAATTTGAACAAGTTCATTTAGTGATATGTTTTTAATGTAGTGACAGAATGACAAAAAAATGTAGACCCGGCAATTTTATCTGGGTCTACACTGCTTGCTCAAGCCTGTCTATCTGAATATTTAGATTAATAACGGTACCTTTTCTTCAGGTACATACGATGCAGTTTTATAACAACTGGTCTTTGTTAACCCTTTCAGACATGGAGACCAAAACAAGTGCATTTGCAAACAGTGTAGATCCATAATGAGCCATCTCATCTGGATCTATACTGTTTGCCAATCTGTTTTTTGTTTTTTGACTGATACCTTGTTTGCAATGATGGAAATGCCCAAATTCAAATATGGAAGAGTCCACTTCAGAAACACAGGAGTAAAAGGGTTCAGCCCGATCGGCTCTTTATTAAACACAAAACTGAGTCTAGATTCTCAATAAAAAAAATCTCCCAGTGACCTACTGAACACTTGAAAACCAATAAAAAATGTTCCGAGAAACTGAAAGGTTCTAAGCATTCTCCCTCCCAATAGATGCCTGCCCAGCTAGCATTCTACGTAAATCTACATCGGGCCGTCATCGGCCCGTCAGCTACCCTGACGGGCCGATGACGGCCCGATATAGATTTACGTAGAATGCTGACTGGGTGGCTGGTAGGTAGAGATGGGATGCGGTGGGGGAGGGGATTCAGCGGAAAGCCATTTATGTCTTATATATCAGTATATGTGACGAAATCACTAATGTTATATACCCCGGAATTTCATGCTTGACTATGAAAGTACATGTAACAATTTGATGTTCAGTTTGCAATTGAGTAGTTTAACTTATTGAAATATACCTGAAATAAACATATACTATTTGCAAACAGTCAAGAATCCCGTTTGTTTGTTTGTGTTGAGGTTTTACGGCCCAGTCAACCCAGTGGGGTCATGTCGATTTTGTTTGTGTTGAGGTTTTACGGCCCAGTCAACCCAATGGGGTCATGTCGAGCGCGGTCAGTTTACCTAACCACACGTTTACTGGGCAGGCTTAGTCCTCTAAGTGGTTAACCAGTATTGTGCACATTCTTTCGCCAGAAACTGACAACTGCCCTTCTTGAATCAGCGGAAGGGAGAGAATGGCCGTAGAAAATATTTCATGATCAATCTCCACGAAAGAATGTTGCCGACCTCGGCGGGGGCTGAACCCGCGACCTCCTGGTCTCCAGTCGGACGGCGCAAGAACCCCGTTTGACAGGGGTCATTGCTCATCGCTAGTTTTGATAACTAATGTGTCTGACAACGTTAACCGTTACCACGTTCTGGGCAAATTCAGCAGAAGACAAATATTATTTCCTTAGAAAACAAGACTCAACATTTCATGCAAAAATTGTTGCTTTCAACTTGCATGAAATGCCAAACATTTTTTTCTGTTGCATGTAATAAAGTTTAAATGTTAACTGGGTTTTCCAATTTTCTGTGATGTTTCTGTTTGCATTTTCATGTGGCCTAACATAAACTGTCTCTGTTTTCTAGAAGCGATTAATTGATTGATTGTGTAGGGGTTTAACGACACGTCAACCCTTGTGGGTCATTTTGTGTCGTCTTGCAGAAAAAGGGAGAAAAGAAATAGAAGAGGTAGTAGAAAGTCCTAAAAAAATATAGCATCTTTAGCGCAGCTCGACCTAATGAAAAAGTATACAACCGCAAAAAATCAGTGGTTTTAAAGCTTTTGGCTTTGAGTATATTATCTGGTAACTTTTGATTTGAACCCCATATGAAATTTATTTTTTTCCTCGCATTAACAAATTTAAATATATTGGTCATTTATGGCTATCTGGACTAGAAATGACAAAAAATATTTCACGGTCCTCATGTTTAACCATCTTAGATCAATTGTTTATGTTTATTTTTATAATCAGTACAGTTATTAAAAATACTGACTCTGGCTGATTTGTGATCAATTATGCAAAGATGATCAAAAGTCAAGTTTATCGAGGACGGTATACCTGTTTGTCGTTAAGAGCCCTTTTACCATGAAATTTATCTCATGCATGGTGTGACAAGTTAACAAGTAAGAGTAGGTAAGTCTTTGATTGAGTTGAGGTTATACGGATCGGTCAACCCATTAGGGTCATGTCGAGCCGGTCAATTTACCTAACGGCATGTTTAGTCCTCTAAGCGGTTAACCAGTACTTGTTCACATTCTTTCGCCAGAAAAAGAGTAAACTAAAGTAGAGTAAAGCAAGTAGGTAAGGAAGGAAGCAAGTAAGTAAAGTGATTGTTTATTACAGAGTGGCATACGCGTTAGGGCACTGCACGTGCGCCCGTTCGTGGTGAAATCGCGATAAGTTCTCTAGAATAATTATTAGAACTGCAACGTGAGAAAACGTACCCTTCTACATATGCACCCAACGAAAATTCTGATCAGCCTGCAAATTCGCGCAGACTGATCAGAATCTTTACTGGGCGCATTTTGGATAACCCACGCTGCAAAGTGTCCATGCGGACAACGAAGACTGAACAGACTACGCGGATACGCAGGCTGATCTAAGTCTTCGTTGGGTACATGTCAGAAGGTACATTTTCTCACGTTGCGGCTCATTTAGACTGGCTCCAGTCTCCAGTGACTATTTTTTTTTCTTCTTATAATCTGTTTAATAATTCACTAAATTAAAACCATAGCAATGCGCAGTCTGATCAGGACGATCGCTTTCCGCTTACAGAACCATTGGTGAAAAACTGAAGAATATATAACTGGACAGCAATAACGCTGACCAGGCGGCCGATGTGCAGGCTGATTATGGATTTTCACGGGCGGATCCAGGGTTATTTCATTGGTGGTTCAAAATTTCTGATAAGTGGTCGATTTGCTCAAATTACTGTACTAACCCTTAGTTTTCGGATAGACAGGCCTGAGTAAACAGTGTAGAACCAGATTAAATGCCGCCGCATGAGTAGGATCAGGGTCTACACTATTTGCCACTCATCTACAGCAACTTTAAACACATTTGCAGGTTGTAAGATGGATTTATATGAGGTAAGAGTAAGGTGTGCTAATAGTTAGGGTAAAGGCGGTAGACAATTTATAAAATTTATCCAAACTTTACCAAGACCTCCCCACCTTTCGCCTCTGGATCGATCCCTGCCTTCGCTGTCTGCATATATCCCGCTTCCATTTTCCCTTGGAGTGGTTTACTTGCCGATGCGACAAGGTATCTTTTTACCTAACCGGTAACGATTTCCACGCTTCATGTACCTCTACTGTAGCAGTAAAACCTGTTTCTTTTTGCATAATTTATGAACATTAACTGACAGTTGAAATAAATACATCCGTGGACTAAAATGTATGATGTGTATAACAATGTTTAAATTATGGATATGTCTTGTAAGCGTTTTGGGGCTCAGTTTTGGACAGCTTCGGACAGTTACAACCAAAATTGGAGATGTGATAGGGTCAATCGAAGATGCTGAAGTTGTAGATCGTAACGGATCGTATGTGGTAGGGAAATACGTGCAGTATCTTGGAATTCCTTACGCTGAACCACCGCTTGGTGAACTCAGGTTTGCCAAACCGAAACCCAAATCGGCATTAACAGGACAGCATAATGGAACTTTTTATAGACCTATGTGCCATCGTGGAAATGATCCGACAGCGAGTGAAAGCGTCGCCTACTTACGGAACGCAGAATTCTCGGAAGATTGTTTGACTCTGGATATATATGTTCCATCCACGGATACGAACGAAATATTTCCAGTGGTCATTTTTATTCATGGAGGGTCGTATATTTCTGGAGGGTCAAGAGGCTACGTCGCTGACGTATTTAGCATTTATGGTCACGTGATGGCTGTTGTTATTAATTATCGCTTGGACGTTTTAGGGTTCTTTAGTTTGGGAGATTCTGACGCTCCTGGAAACTATGGTTTATGGGACCAGCAACTGGCAATAAAATGGGTCAACAATAATATAGCTAGTTTCGGTGGTGACCCAAGCAGAGTTACCGTTCTTGGACATTCTTCAGGTTCAGCAAGTGCAATTCTTCAAGCGTTGTTTCCAGGGAACACAGGCCTTTTCCATCGGGTTATTGCAGAAAGCGGCAGTCCGATACCGACCATAAACTTTTCTTCCTTTGTAGGCACGCCGACTGGTTTATCATTTGCGGAGACCATGGGCTGCAAAGAGGGGTCGTCAAATAAAATTATGAAATGTATGAGAGATAAAACTATTGCTGAAATTGATGTAGGATTACACATAACATCTTACGCTATTGCCATGGTACCTGTTATGGATGGTGACTTTGTATCAAACAAGCCAGAAGATGTTCTAAACAGCAAAGATAATACCACACAGTCTGTAAGAGACATGTTTGCTTCAGTTGATTTGTTGATTGGTGTTAACAGTATGGCTGGTGCTACACATTTATCTTACATCTGGGCTCCACTCTTAGAACAAAATGCATCAGATTTACATATAAAAAGAACTACATTTGAACAAGTCATAGTTCCAAGCATGTTGAAAATTTTTGTGTATGATTCTAATGCAAATATATCCGACGTTGTTTCGTCATCTGTAAGTTTCCAATACACGGATTTAAAAGATCCTGAAAATAATATAAAAATCAGAGAAAACCTTTTGCGCATGTCATCAGATATTGACTTCTCAGTTCCAGCTGTAAAAACTGCTAATTTTCACTCCCGTATGGATAATAAATCTAAAACGTATTTCTACGAATTTACGGCTCGACTCAATCAAACAATGACGTCATCCTGGATACAAGGAACTGGTTACGGTGACGAAGTATTCTTCCTACTCGGATTTTCCAGAAGAACCCTCGCGGCTTGGTCACATACTGCCTCATATGCTCCTGGTTCGGAGGAGGAAATCCAAACGTCTAGACGCCTGATTACCCTTTGGACAAATTTTATAAAATCGGGGTAAGTATCGGGGTTGCAGGATTCTTTAACAGGGGTTCAAAATTTCTGTGGGGCTTCGACTGATCAAACTACCGTTCTTACTCTACGTATTCGGACAGACAGGCCTGAGCAAACAGTATAGACCCAGATCAGACGCTGCCGAAGGCGAAGGACACTCACCCTGCAATTTTACACACATTCACAGATAATGGAACTGGGAGAAATATAAGGTAAAAGAAATAAGGGGCGTGAATATTAAAAGGATAAATAAGATATCTTAAATTCATCAAATTTATTCAGAATTTCAAAACCCCACGAACCCGCTCTGCATCCACCCATGTATGGTGAAGAGTCTTTGGGTGAAAAGTCCACGTCACAAGATCTGCCGACCATAGGTTATTGTATAAACTTACAAAAAAAAAAAAAAAAAAAAAAAACGAAAAAAATGTTAGGGATCGACAGTAAGTAATAAAAAGGACCAAAATGATAGGGGCCGACTGCATGTTATGAAACCAGACCGAAAATGATAGGATCGCCTGTGGTAGATAAAGTGCAAGGACCTAGGTAATGTAATGTTTAGCACATTTGACAGCAAGTAGGTCAGTGATTCGATTCCCGGTCGCGGAACGAACTTTTTTGTACGCTAATTTCTGTTTATTTGTATCATTTCTTTTCATAAAGTTCCAATTATTCCATTTATACCTATGTAATCTTCTCCGGTGACCTGTGACTTCTGGCTTTTTTTTTTTCTATTTGAGTGCATTCTTAACCATTAAAGCGCCAGTTACAACATCAGCAGACGATATTCTCATATTTCTTCACTTTCAAGAGACAATAAGGCGACATCCATATGAATCGTCTGCTAAGTAGACGATTCAGATGAACTGTGGTCTTATTTTCTACTACAAATATATACATTAGAATGTCGTCTGCTGTCATGGTAACTGGTGCTTTAAATGTTAACCCATTACTGCCTAAAGTCCCACAAAAGGGACATTGGCAAATAGTGCAGACCCAGATCAGACGCCGCGAAACGCGGCGTCTGATCAGGGTCTACGCTTTTTGCATTAAAATGCAAGAAGTTCTGTAAAACTGATAATAATAAAACCAAAACCAGACATCCCTTAAAACTGGAAATGGACCTATCCAAAGAGTGAGATAGAAGAGTCTACTCGGCATAAACGGGTTAAGTAAAAGTAGCAGCCACCTCTGATATTGCTGATACATGTTATAACCAATTTGCTGGCCATAAAGCTGACGTGTTGTAGAAAATTTGTTGACGGATTCGCAACAAAATCTCCACATTTTGCCTTTTGTATTCCATATATACATAGCAGAAACGAGGGTTTCACCGACACAGTGGATCAACTGGTAGAGCTTCCGCTTTGTGACTGTGAAGTTGTGGGTTCGATTCTAGGTCAAGTCATACCGAAGACTTTAAAAATGGTACTGGTAGCTGCTCTTTCGCTTGGTGCTCAGCATTAAGATACCAAAGACTTTAAAAATGGTACTGGTAGCTGCTCTTTCGCTTGGCGCTCAGCATTAAGATACCAAAGACTTTAAAAATGGTACTGGTAGCTGCTCTTTCGCTTGGCGCTCAGCATTAAGAAAGCATAGCTAGGAATCAAAACTGGTCAGCCCGGTATCAATATAATGTGACTGAGGTAGCACTTTACAAGTGAGCATTGAGCTCCCTGCCACATCCACACACCGTCGCGATATGATTGAAATATCGTTGACAATGACATAAAACCAGAAAAAACAAACAAACAAACAAACAAAAAAAAAACAAAAAAAAAAACAACAACAAAAAAAACAAGAAACGAGGGTTTCATTTGTTTCAAGCAAATTCCACGGATTAATAGTCAAATGGCCTGCCTTTGTTTTATCTGTATCTTCTATCATCTTTTGTTGCTACAAGGAAGTGTGTTGTTCATGCAAGTTAGTACACAATTAGAGTCAAACCTAAGGGGACCCTGATACACTGAGGTGCAAAGTGATCACGAACGGTTTTTCCTGGATCTCTGTACTTAACGACGAGCGCCAACAGCACCAGGAATCCAGGGCAAACGCGTCTGAGAGGTCTTGTACTTCTGAATGCAGCCTCTGCAGATTTTCCGCCATTGTTTACAAAGGAGACAACTTTTGTAGCTTCCTGTTTGCGTTTCTGCACACCAAGCTATTTCTGGAAAAAGGGTCTTTTCTAAAACCCAAAGCTAGAACACTTTAGAATTTTACATCGTAATAAGTATATAGGATCAGTTTCATTGTTTTGTGGAATAAGTGAAAAAGAGCCTTCCAATGGACTTGCGCGTGCGTCTTCCTAAGGGATACACTTGGTAGATTTTTCATCATTTCTGCCAAGGGAGACAACTTTGGTGACTTCTTGCTTACTAAATTGTAAACCAAGCCCTTCTAAAAAGGAATTTACCCTAAAAGGAAAGAAATTACTTCCCTAAAGGGAGCAAATTCATCCCTTTTATAGCAGAATAGGGAAGCAAATTCTTTCCTTTTAGAGTAGAACCCCTTTGTAGAAAGAAGCAAAAATAATTTTGGCAGAGTTGTCTCCCTTGAAAGTGTATCAGTTCCCCTTAAATAAAATTAGATGTAATACAGCCCCTGTTTTAATGAAATGCTGAACTATTGATCTTATTAAAACAAAGACATTTTCTATGGGTTTTAAACCTGCAATGTACAAACTTGAAATCTTTTATAAACTGACTACACAAACTTATTTACAGCTGAATTAAGGTTAAACAACCCTGTCAAAATATTTCAGTTATGCCGGTAGGTGGGGACCAAAACTTCTTCAGAAATTCAAAAGAAAATCCACTGAGATTGTGATGCGGCGTCTTATCTGGGTCCACACTGTTCGCCAAAGTTTAGGAGTAAAAGTTAAAGAAATTCCAAAAAAATATACGTAATAGTACTGAAACGGACTGTTTTCTGTGGCGGGTGACAGACTTGAAATGGCTTAGTTTACAAATGCATTATACAGTTTGGTTCATAATTGTCCAATTATTTTCAATCCTGCTGTGGGATACAGGTACTTTAGAAACCAAAAGATTAATGCATAAGCAGAGTGAATTGAAATCACAGTGAGCCACAGTAACATCCTTTATGACATTCAAACAACAAAGGCCCAGCTCATCAACCCGAATATTATCTGGTTCCCTGCTTTTGGTATTTGAGTACTTCAAAATATATGCCCAGCGAGCACATGCCATTTATACAACGTCGCATTAACGTCGATGCAACGTCATATGACGTTGCATCGACGTCAATGCGACGTTGTATAAACGTCATGTGCGCGCTTGATGCCAGATATCAGCATAGTACTCCGTGGATAAAATAGTGGTTTCTTTTCTGCGGAATTAGTTTTATTCTATCCTTTTTGGTGCCTTGTTCCAGTGTTTTGTGATCACCTAACTTGCAGAAGAGGGAGCTTGTCACTTGGCTAGTCGTTTTCCAGCGGATACATAACGTTGAGAAACGTCGCATCAACATTATGGCATTGCATCAACGTTGATGCGACGTTGTACAAACGTCATGTACCCGATGGATGGCTGTGGTTGTTCCTGTTTGTTCGCTCTTCCTCTCGGTATCGTAGGTACACTGCGATTTAGATTTGTGGTTATGTCACTTCCTTACTGCTTCATTATTTTCTTATCGTATTTACGCCTACACAGTTGGACAGTCATACACGACATACAGTATAAAGTCAGATCAGGGTGTACACTGACAACATTGGCTCTGACCAAACCGAATAACTTGGCGTGAGCATTTCTTGTTTACACACAAAATTACGCACCCGGAAGAAGAATAAAAATCGAATGATCTAAGATTATCGTCCGTCTCCTAGTCTCCCAGCGCTGTTGGCCTAACACACACACACACACACACACACACACACACACACACACACACACACACACACACACACACACACACACACACACACACACACACACACACCATATATAGATCGGCCCACGCGTTCTCAAAATCAACCAAAGCCTTCTTTCTTCATCCAAATATTCCATAATACTCGTTGCAACGGCTGCCGTGATCATGCGCATTCGTTGTCCGCCTATGCGACGAGGGTCCTTTTCTCCCACTGACTCCGCATGTTTCGATCCTCGAAAATAAAACGGTTCTAGGACGTTAGATCAGCAGTTATCATGTCTGTCAGGCTGTCAGCTCGACCAAGCAGGTATACGTTTATCGTAAACTCAAGCCATGCCTCGCCCATTTCTTTTTTCAGTCAGTCAGATTACTTGAACTTAATGACAAACAGTGCATATCCAGATCAGTTCGCTTCTTCAACTGATCTAGATCTACACTGTTTGTAAAGGCAGGGCATATTCGAGTTCAGCAGGACCGGCTAACACATGGCTCTTGAAAATTCTGTGACGTTCGCTAACAACGTCGATTCAACGTTGATTCAACGTCAAGACTTTGAATCAACGTTGAACCGACGTTGTTATTCAAAATAAATCAGTTTTTGTTATTGTTTAAGAGGAAAAAACCCTGATACTTAATGTGAATCGTCTGAAATGTGAAGCCCTTTTTTTTTTTTTTTTTTTCTGTGGAGCAGTATATTACCATGAAATATTAAACGTTTTTTTTCTCTCTGAGAAAAGAAATGTAATAAAAAAGAAAAAAAATATTTTAGAATTTTGGCTGCTGCTGTTGTAACTGGCGCTTGAAAGGTTTAACATGACTGGCTGTTATACGGTTCAACCTAATATTCGGATCTCTGTGATTTTATGGGTGACAAGCCTAGACCTTGCCTTGACTGCGCTGTTGTGCTGACTGATCAGGATCTGTAGTGTTTGTCTGTGTTATAAGTTTGTACATGGTCTGCGTCAAGCGAAAAAATGCCTTTGATCATACACAAAATATGATTTTCCCAGTCAGCATTCTACGTAAATCTATATCGGGCCGTCATCGGCCCGTCAGGGTAGCTGACGGGCCGATGACGGCCCGATGTAGATTTACGTAGAATGCTAGCTGGGTTCCATCATCCTACGAATGCGCAAGGTCTCATCCGGGCCTGTGCTTTTCCAGTGATACATATAGTATCCAATAATTCTGGAAACGGACAGCGAGGGCCCTGATCAGACTGCTCATCCGCACAGTCTGATCTAGGCCATCGCTGTCCGCGCATGCCCGAAGACACGTTTTCGCATGGCGGGCGGGTATATACGTAATGTCGTTTCTTATTTGCTTTGGTTATGGAAGAAAACGTAACCCTTAAAGTGCTAATCACAACTGCAGCAGACGACATTTTAATGTGTGTGTGTTTTTTTAAAGAAAATAAGGCTTGGCATTTCATGTGAATCATCTGTCTAGCAAACGTTTCTCATGAAATGCCAAATTTCATTTTCTTTGACAATTAATAATAATAAATAGGATGTCGCCTGCAACAATTTTGCTGAGCATTTTGAGGGTTAAGACTTTATAAACACACGTGGACCGCGCCATGCGAAAACGTGCCTTCAGGCATATGCGGACAGCGAAAGCCCAGATCAACTTGCACATCCGTACAGACCCTTCACTGTCCGTTAACACAATCATTGGCTACTACAAAATGTATGAATAGAGACCAGAGGCCCGGATGATACTTTGCGCACGCGCAGTATGATATGAATCGGCGCATTTGGCGCATGATCGTTTGGCCGTGGTTCATATAATAAACTAGCATACCTTCACGTCCGTGCATTGCATTCATACTATTTGATGCGTATCACGCATGAAAATTTAAATCCATATATTTTAAATGTGAACATGGTAATGTTGACATGCGTTTCAAAATGACATTAAAAGCTCGTTACAGGAATTTTATATTCATCCCTAGCACTAATTGTTTTTTTTGTTTTTTTTTTTTTTGTTTTTGTTTTTTCTCAACCATAAAGTATTTACTCTTTTCTTATTCCTTCAGGAAATTATGTCTTGTAGGACCAGGCGGAGTACTGCTAATGAGAATGCGTCTGAGGTCAACATACCAAAATCGTATTTCGGAAAATCATTTTAGTGGAAAGTACATACGTTTTAAAGGGGGTGTGTGTGGGGGGGGGGGGGGAATATATATATATATATAAATAATAATAATTATCTGGATACCTCTCTTATCTAGAGCTCTGCTTTGATCATTAAATCAAGAATTGAATTGTATCTAAATAACAAATTACAGTTTAGATTGTATATAGCTTTACGTTAAGTTTTATTACTTTGATTCAATATTTTATAAAGCTGAATTTGAATATTAGTATTCCCTTGAAAAGGACAAGTCTTCTTCACTATACAAAAAGCCCTATTTTCAAGGAATTTATGCTTAAACAATCGCAAGGGAGCAATCTTCTCTCGAGCTACTCTTTAAAGAAAGATTGCGCACCCCTATTTGTGCACAATTTTTCCTTTTAAGAGTAGCCCGGGAGAAGGGCTTTCTTTCATTCTATCAAAGGGAAACATAAACGTTCAGTCAAGAATGCTCTCTAGACATGTATCCATTAATCCATTAACGCTTTCTGTTTCGTTTAGAATTGTGTTTGAAGATTATTTTGTCTTTTTTTATTATAAAAGAATGAAAACAAACAAATACACATTGTAAAACATTGACCAGCTATGTTTCGTTAGAATTTCAAAGACTAAAGTTCGTTCTAAAACATGCTTTGTATAATTTCTTATTTTATATTTAGGGACCCAAACCTCCCGGAACCATTGCCATTCTCAACAACCTGGTCGAGATACAATCCTGAGACAAAACCATACATGCAAATTTCTCTGAGCGGTGACTATTCGCTTGAGAGATTTGGTGAGCCTGGAACGTCATTTTGGACTAAACTCCTTCCATCGATTATAGAGGTCACCGAGAGAGCACCAGATGACCAGTGCACGAGTTCCCCGCCACAGAAACGAAGTCTGTTGTTCAATATAAATTTTGTTACAGAGGATAATATTTTATTAACATTTATAATAATGACTGCATGCCTGTTCATAGCCTATATATTGCTGTGTTTGTTTAATGTAGGAAGAAATTATGCCGAGAAACGAAATTTTAAAACTCTTCTGTAAATTTGCTCAGGACAGATTAATCCATTAGTGCACAGCGTCACTTAAAATGTCCTTGATAAACAGTGTTAGACCCAGATCAGACGCCGCAGAATGCGGCGTCTGATCAGGGTCTTCACTGTTTACATATAAAAGAATTTCTGTAAAAGAAAAAAAATATAGTGGAGAAGATGTCTAGGAAGAGGCACTATCACAGAACATAACACAGTGGAATACCATACATGTATACAATGGAACTTTCGTGATAGGTCACCTGTCCACAACAGCCAACTCCCTGAAACAGCCACATTTTCTATCTCGCAAAGTGCTATTTTACTACGAGCCGTGCCGGCCTCGGTGGCTCAATTGGATGCGCCGTCCGACTGGAGACCAGGAGGTCGCGGGTTCAACCCCCGCCGAGGTCGACAACATTCTTTCGTGGAGAATGATCATGGAATATTTTCTACGGTCATTCTCTCCCTACCGCTGATTCAAGAAGGGCAGTTTTCAGTTTCTGGCGAAAGAATGTGCACAATACTGGTTAACCGCTTAGAGGACTAAGCCTGCCCAGTAAACGTGTGGTTAGGTAAACTGACCGCGCTCGACATGGCCCCATTGGTTTGACTGGGCCGTAAAACCCCAACACAAACAATACTACGAGCCGCGCCATGCGAAAACGTGTCCTAGGGCAGACACGGATAGCGAAGGCCCAGATCAGACTGCGCAATTGCGCAGTCTGATCAGGGCCTTCTTTGTCCGCTAATTCGCTAACAGAATCATTGGATATAACGATCTATGAATAGAGAGCAAATGCGCGGATGATAGTTTGCGCATGTACAGAATGATCTGAATGTGCGCATTTTTGCGCATGTTCGAAGGCATTTTTCGCTTAACTTCCCAGAGGTGGATCTTGTAGGGAGGTTGTCATTGTAGTGTAATAAAATAAACCAGACTTGAGACTGAAAATGGAGTTGGGTAAATAATGTGGAAGAATTCAGTGGGCGTTTACGCTTAGCATGCTGGGTAAACAGTTAGGCAGACGACATTTTAATTTTTTTTTTCTTATTATGTTTGAGCAAATAGGCGCCGTAATTTCATGCAACTTGTCCTTTGGAGACAATTTGCATGAAATGTCGATTTCTATTTTCTGGGAAAAATAAGAAAAAAATATCATAAGACTGTCATCTGCTGAATCTGCCCAGAGATTGGTAAATTTTAATAGGCTTCTACCGACATGTAAAAGGTGGCCCAAAACGCACATGCGAAAAACGAAGCCCCGACTAACCGGTGCACCATGAAGCACCTCTGTTCATGACCAACAATTTTATCCTGTAGATTATATACTGTCCAGACTTCCCCCAGTGTAAAAGAACAGCAAAGGACAAGACCAGACTATGCTGATGCGTAGCCTGATCTGGGCCTTCGATGTTTTCTCTTATGTTCTAAGGCCTCTTTTTGCATGACGATGTTCTTATGTTGATTCATTCAGTATTTTCACCTATCTATGCGAAACAGATTCTTCCGTCTCAGACACTGGCCTGATCCATTATACATTCAAAGGGGTGTTTAACAATACTCTGGTTTTATGTGCACTTTAATGGCTAACAGTGCAGACCCTGATCAGACGCCGCATGATGCGGCGTCTGTTCTGGGTCAACACTGTTCGCCAAAGTCCATTTTGTGGGCCATTGTTCTTGTATGTGGTTTTCTTCAATGGTAAAGGGAAAATCGACGTTGGCACATAATGTAACTGAAATAAAAGATCTCGACAAACCATGTTGCTCGATGCAAATTTGATCAAAAGGGAAGGAAAACTAATGAAGTTACTAAGGTTTGAAAATTTCAAAATTGCTTTCATGGAGGCCGCCATTTTGAATGTTTATAATGAGAATTTATGACGTCATAAAGCCTTAATTGTTAGGCAAATCTAGTACCACGCACTTTGGCCAGGTGCGGATCCAGGATAAATTTTGAGGGGTTCGATTTGATCAAATTGAAGTAATTACACTTACTCTACGCATTCGGACAGACAAGCGTGAGCAAATAGTGTAGATCCATATAGCGGTATCTGATCAGAGTCCTGCCACTCACATAGCAATTTTAAACACATTAACAGGTAGTAAAATAGACCTGCTGAAGAGAATTATAGGGTAAGGGGTTGTCAAATGGGGGTTCGATTGAACCCCATCCCCAAGAACCCCCTCTCAATCCGCCCTTATTGATCATGAGTTACATTTTAAAGTTGACAGCCGCATAACATTGTCCTTGATGTTATAAGAGTTACGATAGCGAACGAAGAAGTTCCCAAGCATGCGCAGTCTAATCAAGATAATCTAGGTGTTTCGCCCAGCAGACAGTCGACGTTGAAACAACGTCGTTTCAACTAGCGACGTTGAATTAACATTCAAACGACGTCATTTCAAAACGTGTGCTCTCTGGGAGTTAGCTTGTGGGGCCTATCTTCTACAATATATTTAACCCTTAAAGCGCCAATCACAACTGCAGCAGACGACTCTTTTATTATTTTCAGAAAAAAAAAAGTCTTGACATTTCATGTGAATCGTCTGCTTGGCAGACGATTCACATGAAATGTCAAGACTTGTTTTCTCTGAAAAAATTTAAAAAAAATTGAATGTCGTCTGCTACAAAGTTTGCTTAGTGCTTTAAAGGTTAAAAGATACAAGTGAAGATACCAAAGGAATGAATCATAAAACACAGCCTTCATGAGGCACCAAAAGAAGGAGAGATGAGGAACGAATAATGACAAAACAAACGCCACATATGAAACCACAGATGACAAACAAAGACCGCAGTATAGGACCGCCTTGGAACGGCCAGTAGGAAAATTGTGGTAGTAAAACGATTTTATTTTGTATTACGTTAATTAGTTATCAAAGGTTTACCTCAGATATCTAATAAAAAACAGAAGTGCATTGTTTTTTGGAGTCAAAATGAAACTGCCTAGAAATTATCTTCTCCGAACTTATCAATTTCCATTTGTTGAAACCGTATGCTTCGTCGTATGCATTGCTAGTTATACCTCGTGTTATTTGCATGGGCAACATGCAAATAGCCGGGTTTGGAATTCCTTCCATGAAGGGAGATAATCATTACCTCCCCTAATTGTTAATTTTCGGCTTTCCCAGTCTTAAAATAGACTGTCACACAATAGCCGTGTTTACACAATTTCACGGTGGGCAATGCGCATCGTAGAATTTATGACGCAATCGAGCTAGTAAATTTGTGAAGGCATATTTTGAAGCTGTGGAGCACGTGAATGACATTTAGTATGCCCAGCGTTGTATATTAGCATGAAAACTGCTTTTTGTTTCAGAAAGTGTCTTATTTTATGTTTTTAGATGGCCGTGCACGTGACAAAAGTTTTGAAATCTTTAAATCTCATTAACTTTGTATCAAAATACATCCTTTGTCAAGATCACTCGTTCCATGTGCATTCGTTGCCATCCTTGCTTTTGCCGTTAATTTGTAAGTTTGTAAGATATGCAAAATGTTATGTAAGAGACGCTTTGAAAAAAAAAAACAAAAAAAAAAAACAAAGAATTTTAAACCAAATAAGAACAGCACATGCAACCTGACGCGACGCCTCTAGGAAGTCTGCATAGATGCATGTCGTTGTTCGCATATAGGCTTGGTGAAAAGCTCATTTTCTCATGGGAATGTGATTGCTTTTCATATTTCTGGATGTATTGAAATGTTATAAAAGAAGTATCCTTGATAATTTGTGTTTTAGTTTACGTGTACAGAAGGTATTACGTAAAAAAATTTATCTTATCAAATGTCTGTTTTGTCTTTATTTTACTGTTATTTATAACAAACAGGTTTCTGTTTGATTTCTGTCTAATATAATGATCAGTGATAATCACTGTTTAGCGTCTACAGATTTCAAATGCAATAAAATTTCACTGTTAAGACCACCTTTGGTACTGTCTAAAACTGATCTTATTAGCGGGTTGTTTTAATATTAAATATAGAACAAAGCTTCATATAACCAAAATGCTTTGTCAGCCAAAATATACTGATATTTTTCTTATTTTTTCACAAAAAATATGTTGTGGTACTCATTAGAAGCGCCTTTTTTTGTGGATAAATAAGAAAAACATTATGCGGATACCCCATCTTATCTGGAGCTATGTACAATATCAAGAAAAACCCATTTGGGACTGGCAAAAAATGGTCTTAATAGCGGAGTGGTCTTATTTTCGAGTGGTCTTAACAGCAGAGTGATCTTATTTTCGAGTAGTCTTAACAGCAGAGTGGTCTTATTTTCGAGTGGTCTTAATAGCGTAGCAGCCTTATTTTCGAGTGGTCTTAATAGCGGAGTGGTCTTATTTCGAGTGGTCTTAATAGCGGAGTGGTCTTATTTCGAGCGGTCTTAATAGTGAAGTGGTCTTAATTTCGAGTGGTGTTAATAGTGGAGTGATCTTATTTTCGAGTGGTCTTAACAGCGGAGTGGTCTTGTTTTCAAGTGGTCTTAAAAGCGGAGTGGTCTTATTTTCGAGTGGTCTTAATAGCGGAGTGGTCTTATTTTCGGGTGATCTTAAAAGAAGAGTGATCTTATTTTCGAGTGGTCTTAATAGTGGAGTGGTCTTATTTTCGAGTGGTCTTAATAGCGGAGTGGTCTTATTTTCGAGTGGTCTTAATAGCGGAGTGGTCTTATTTTTGAGTGGTTTTAATAGGGATCGAGTTTTATTATATTGTGTACTGTAATAACTCTTTCGACTCCAACCCCTCCAGCTCATATAAGGCTAAATATCTCAGAAACCGCTCAGAATCGCAACCCTAAACGATGTATATTGTTGTTCTATATAATCAGACACATTCATTGACACTGACCGGGGTGGTGTGGGGGTGCTTGCTGCACCCTCTTCAAGCCTTATATCTCGGAAATCGTTCAGAGCCTTTCCCCTAAACTATATTTATTGTTATTCCTAATGATAAGACAATATCCACTGACACAGACCAGAGATCCCCTAGGGTATGACAGTAGTATAGGCCTATACTACTTATGACCTACCCCCTCCAGTTCGTATAAGGGTTAATATCTTAGAAAGCGTTCAGAACCCCACCCCTAAACCATATATATTGTTGCTCCATATGATCAGATGCATTCATTGACACTGACCAGGGGTCCCCCGGGGGCTTGCCGCATCCCTTAACTTCATAAAAAGGCCTAATATCTCAGATATCGTTCAGAGCCCCATCCCTAAACCATACATGTTGCTATTCCTAATGATAAGACATATCCAATGACACAGACCCGATGTCCCCTAGGGTATGATCTACCCCCTCTATTTCGTATAAGGCTTAATATCTTAGAAAGCGTTCATAACCCCACCCATAAACATATATATTGTTTTTCCTTATGATAAGACACGTTTAGTGACACTTACCGGGGGTCCCCAGGGGTATGTCCCACCCCTTCCAGTTCATATAATGCTTAATATATCAGAAACCGTTCAGAACTCTAGCCCTAGACCATACATATTGTTGCTCGTTAGATAATATGTGTAAGATGTTTATAATGACACCGCCGTGGATCCTAAGAGAGTATGCGCTACCCCCTCTAGTTCACGTAAGGCTTAATATCTCAGACACCGTTCAGATCCCCACCCCTTAACCATGTATATTGTATGATAAGATGCCTTCAATGACACTATTAAGATACCAACCCCTTAATCTTATATATTATTGTTCCAAATGATAAGATGCATTCATTGACATCAACACTGGGTCCCCAGTGGGTATGCCCCACCCCATTTCATAAACCGTTCAGATTCGTGCCAAGCTTAAAGGGTTTGAAAATGCTTTTATCTTCTGATAACGAAATAAAATGGGAATGGAGTCCACATAGGAACTCATTTGGGGTTCGTTTGGGAGACTTTATGATCGGTAGATATAATCATATCTTGTTAGTTTATGTTTTGAGTATGACATTAACTTTATCATCTGTCATATGACCTAAACATATTTTGGTAGTCTGACTGCGCGGTGTATCATGTATTGTTGTCTCTATGATAACGCCGCCTGCCTTTTAATAGGTCATAATTTTAACCCTTAAAGTGCCAAGAAAAATTGAAGCAGATGACAGATTAATTTTCTTAATTAGAAAATAAGGCTTGACATTTCACACAAATCGTCTGCTAGGCAGGCGATTCACAAGAAATGCCACGCTTCAATTTCTCAGAAAAAAATAATGAAAAACATACATACAAACAAAATAAATGCAAAATATCTGCTGCAGTTAAGGTAGGAGCTTAAAGGGTTAACGGCATACTTACTTGATAAAGAGTCTGCAAAAATGGCTGTAAAACAGGCACTAAGTTTTCTTTACCTGGTCGCTGTGTTTAGTGGTCTACTCCGGAGTACGAACTCATGTAAGTTATATTTATATGTGGTTTATTTTTTTCTAGGTGGATAATTTACTTTCAAGTTGTTAAATTAAAATGCTTACGGAAAAATTATTCCTTATGCGACTAGCGAAGGCCCCGATCAGCCTACACACCTATATGCAGCCTGATCAGGGGGCCTTCCATGGTCCTCGATTCGTTGTACAGTATCCATTGATCATGTGACAGGGAAATGAAGGCACTTTGTTGACTGCATCGATTTTGGGGTTCTTGCTAGAGCGATCTACTCATTCACTTACAAATGAAACTAATTTAACTTACTATGGGGAAAAGTGAAACGAGCTAAAAGGAAATAAGATAATAATTACCAAGCATTTATAATATGAGCCAGCGCACGACAAAACCGCGCAGGCTGATCAGAGTTTTCGCTGATCGCATGTGCCCTCTATAGCCTCCAGGCTGTCCAAAGTGGGATAAACGACAACCCTTGCCATACTGGGTGGTTGCACAGGCTGATCTGAGTCTTTGCTGGTTATACAGGTAGGTTTTGTCGTGCTCTGGCTCATATAACGTCAGTGCACCGTATTTAGCTAGATAATTTTATTGAATGCAAACGGGACTAACATATTTTAGGCATCAACTTTAAGGGAAAGGATACATTTTCAAGAGATGTGTCTCTATCAAAATTATTTTGCCTCCCTTCTGAAAAGAGGTATATTCTAAAACGAAAGAATTTGCTCCCTTTGGGGGCAAATTAAATCTGTCATTTTAGAGTAGACCCTTTTGCAGAAGGGCTTTGGTGTGCCGAAAAGGAAACATTACGAAAACATGCCTATTCAAATATATTGAAAATTTCACCACCAAAAACCGAAAGTTTTCAGATAAAAATTCTGATATTTTTCATATTTCTGCTCAAAACATAGATTGTGGCTACTCGTTAGAACCGCCTCTTCGAGGCGGTTCTAACGAGTACCCACAATCTATGTTTTTAAGCAGGAGTAAGAAAAATAATGTATACCCCTGTAAACCCCAGTTTTACTATATAAAAGTGGAGTTTAATGGGGACATACTTATATAGGTATGTTTTCGTGATGACACGAAGTCAATGAAGTTTTCTTGTACTTACATACCGTATTTGGCCTAATTACCGCACTGTGCGCTTATGTTTTTTTCTTTGGTTTTTTTTTTTTTTTTTTTTTTTTTTTTTTTTTCAAAATTACTGGAAAATTATAATAAAAGTAAAATAGCTTCCTAAGAAGGGCATAGTTTGAAGAAATATGAGTAGAGGACTTCCCGAGGGACGTATTTAATGATGTTTTTGTGATATTTGTTCTGATTTTCTTTATAAGGGCATATATATTACCTCGATACGTTTATAAAAGCATATGTTGTGGTATTCATTTGAATTGCCTCGAATTTTCGAAGCAATTCAGATGAGTACCCACAACATATGCTGTTATAAAGAAGTAGGTAATATAACACGGAATGCAATCTGAAACCTGTGGAATTGCTTGACTTGTGCGCTTAAAGGTGTACGGGCGGTAATTAGGTCGAATACGGTAAGTGCTGAAAATCTTCCAAGTGTATTCAGTCTCCTAAAAAATGCACTCTCCTCTATCCAAAAAGAAATACAGATATTATCTTCACTAGGTAAAACTGACGATCTATGATTGCTGACTTATGAGGCTAATCAGGGCTTACCTGGTGAAGATAATATCTGTCTTTTTGGATCATTGAACCCATTTCGCTTACTTTGAAAATCAAATATCGCTTGCCGGTACTCTGTGTGTGTGTGTGGTGTGTGTGGGGGGGGGAGGGGGGGGGGGAGGGGACGGGGGGTTGCGTATGCAGCCTCGCAAACTACATAGCTACATATGGAGAGACTCAATAAAACCGAGTCTCCGAGTTTCGTTCTTTTATGTTTTTTTTTGTTTCCAAAGGCAGCCTTTCAGATTTTTTTTTATTTTACCATTCTAATTCCACTGACGATTGAAAATGTTTTTTTTTTTTTTTTTTTTTGTCTCAGCAAATGCTAATTGATCAGTCGGCTAACAAACACTGCTAACAAACAATGGCTGACAGACAATCTGTTTGAGTGTGTGTTTCAGTGTCTGTGTTTATTAGCATTAGTTTTCAGCCTGACGTTGGCCTTTGTTACAACACAGGGACATTTTTAATGAAGACTTCTTTTCTTGGACAAAACGTGATGTGACGCGGAATATTATCTGATTCTGAGAGAAGTTTCCAACATAACAAAATATAAGAGAAGATACCCAGGAAATGCCATAACCACGAAGCACAGCCTTCCCGAGGCACCCATCACGAAAACACGCCTATATAATTTAACCCCCTTAAACCCCACTTTTATATTGTAAAACTGGGGTTGACAGGGGTATACATTATTTCTCTTATTTTGCTAAAAAAACATTGATTGTGGGTACTCATTAGAACCGCCTCTCCGAGGCGGTTCTAACGAGTACCCACAATCTATGTTTTGAGCAGGAATATGAAAAATATCAGAGTTTTTTTTTTATCTGAAAAGTTTCCTTTTTTTTGGTTGTAAAATTTTCTCAATATATTTGAATAGGCGTGTTTTCGTAATGAAAAGGGGAGATAAGGAACAAACAAAGACGACACAAACGCCATATATGAAACCACAGACGCACACACAAAGAAGAACTGCAACAGAAGAATCGCCTTGGAACTGTCAGTAGGAAAACTACAGGGGTGGGGGGATGGGGGTGGCTTTAACCAGTTATACGAGCTAAAACTCACCCTTATCACACAGAAATCACCAAAACATGAGTAAAACTAGCTAACACTCTTGCGCGATGACCTATATAAGATTCTAATTTGCTTTTTTTTTTCAAATGTCTTTAGAATTACTGCGTATGGTTATTTCAGCGATATCTTTCGCTTCCTACTATGGAGATCACATGGTCCTCCAACAAGAACCTAAAAGAGCTCAGGTGTGGGGTTATGCCGATACTGAGGGATCTGTAGTTACTGTCACTCTGGGGGGTTATCCCCAGGCTATTGTCAATACCACAGTCGTACACCACGAAGGTCTTGGACGTAATGTATGGAAGGTGTTGCTTCCTCCTATGCCACCATCAGGACCTCATTCAGTTCACTCCTTAAAGGCGGAGTCAAAGGATGGTTCAGTCATGATACAGGATGTATGGTTTGGAGACGTTTGGGTTTGCTCCGGACAGAGTAACATGCAGTTTACCCTTGATATGGTAATTGCGTTTTGCCAATAGAAAAGGTGTATTTTAGGCATATGCGGACAGCGCGGGCCAAGATTAGCCTGCGCGGATGCGCAGGCTAATCTGGGACTTCGCTGCCCGCTTGCTAAAGCATGATTCTACAAGTTATCCATGTCATGAGAACCGGAATCTATGTCACATATAAACTCCTTCAAATAGAAAATGATTTTAGAAATATGCGACCAGCGTAAACCCATATCAGCCTGCGCATCTACGCAGTCTGATTAGGATTTACGCTGTTTGCTTGCTTAGGCAATATTTCAGGTCCATACATTTTGATAGCGCCCGGTGTAGTGTAAAGATAAGAATGTGCGGAGGTGTAGAGTGATCCGAGTCTATGCTGATCGCATAAAGCCATCAGGTCGTTTTCTATTTGGAGAGGGTCATTTATAGATAACAAGAGCCAATTAGTTAACGCAAAATATACGGACATAACAAATAACAAATGTCCTGCTCAGACTGTGCACATGCTGATCTGGCTATTTGCTATTTATATATGTTCTCCGAAGACTCCTGTATTTCATAACATAACTCATGCAATAAGGGAATGGCATTACCACTATTATATCAAAACAGGTAAGGTTATTAAAATTGAAAATTAGCAAGTTCGCCGACACTAGCTAGTCTGACCTAGAAAATTAAGTCAAACTAATTTTTATTTATATGTGTGTGTTCATTGCTCTCAAAGGACGTAAAACGTCTCGCCGTACTTCATTATAGTGTGGCATATATTTTCTGGTCTTTTGTAATCACTGATGGTCCTTTGTGATCACTTCCGGGAATTTTCAAAATTTATATGAGAGTCACTGATGAGGTCTAATTGGTCGAAACTAGCTAATCTAGTCAAGAAAATTTCGATACATCAACTATTTTATTTGTGTGTGTGTGTGTGTGTGTGTGTGTGTGTGTGTGTGTGTGTGTGTTTTCATGACTATGAGGGGTCATTCTTCATAGAATCGATTTATATTCACTACCCAGTTAGCATTCTTTATAAGTCTACAGCGGGCCGTTATCGGCCCGTCAGCTACCCTGACGGGCCGATAACGGCCCGCTGTAGATTTATAAAGAATGCTTACTGGGTATAACTGGCGTCTGTGCCGTGTGGTGACTGTAAAACATTTCATATACTTCCCTATAGTGCAGTCTATATTTTCTGGTCCTTAGGTATCATTATTTCCATTCTAGGAATTTTGAAAATTTATATCTTGGTCACTGATGTGGTGCAATTGGCCGAAACAAGCCAATCTGTCCCTTCGAAACTCTAAATAATTTCTTGTGTGTGTGTGGTTGGAGGGCGGGGTTCATTGCTCTTAAGGCTTATTCGTAGTTGGGAAAGAGATAACCGACTACTTTGCTTTTCGTTGTTTTGTTACGCATGTCTTATCTGTCGCAGTTTATTTAATCGTCCTCTTGGTGTCATTGGTAGGCTGTGTTCTGCTATTGTGGCATTTACCTGAAATCTCCTTTAATATTTATGTTTGAACCTGTTCATGAACTGTACTGTAATATGCAACACTACTCACTCCCTTAGCACTCGCTTAACCCTTTCAACCCCGAGTTTCTGAAATAGACTCTTCCATCTCTGCATTTGGACACATCCATTGCTGCCAAAATGGACGACAGTTGAAGGTCAAGAACATAATGGCAAACAGTGTAGATCCTAATGAGACGGCTCATAATGAGCCGTCTCATTAGGATCAACACTGTTTGCAAGGCTGAAAGGGTTAAGCATTACTTTCAGATTTATTCAAAATGAGCTCAATGATCCCGAAAGACCAGAAAATATGAAGTACACAGTGAAGTACTTGGAGACTTTTTACGACCGCCGTACAACACTTAACACAAAGGGCAGTGTAGATATATAGATCTTGTACAGATGGATCATTTTGAAGCAAGGAACACATTACAGACAAGAAAGAAGCAGTCTGAATATGAGCTGAACAGTAATATGCAATTATTTTAACTTAAAGTAGAATTACGCTAAAGTCGCTGCTACCTGGCGTGAGGGATGTTGCCATTTTCGGAGTCTGCCATGAACAGATTCAGTTAAATCGAGTCTTCTGGTTACACAGTTTTGATATATTTGTGATACGTTTACAAAACAATTTGGAAGGCCTGTAAAACGATGTCTTATATGTATTTCTCCACTTAAGATAAGTATTCAGTGAAAGTGAGGACATTTACTGTTCTCACTTTCACTGAAAACTTAAATAAAGTGTAGAAATACAGACAGGCATCATAGCCATATGATGCGCAACGCACGAAAAAGGCCCTTATACATTTTGCGGACAGCGTAGGTCAAGTTCAGCATGCGCATCCGAGCAGTCTGATCTGAGCATTCTCTGTTCGTCACCATATACTACAGTATCCATTGATTCTGTAAGCGGACAACGAGGCAAACATTCATCAACGATATCTGCAGCTGTTTAGATGCACTGGAACACAGTTAACCCTTAAAGCGCCAATCACAACAATTGTCGTCTGCTTTGTCTTCTGCTTGTGATTTTAAAATGCATTTCTGCAAACAGTATGGACCAGATCAGATTTAGGAGCAGTCTGATCTGGGTGTACACGGTTTGCCTGTATGCAAAAATAGGTTTGAAACGTTTGCAAGATTATTCAACAGACGACATAAACCGACGACATTTTCAGATGCAGATTTTCTTGGCATTTTAAGGGTTAAGAGGGTCAAGATGAGAACTGGGCAATCATCAGAGACACCATTCACTCTTCAGCAATGGATTCTCTAGGATCATTATCTCGCAGACATCAAGACTGGTTTGATGAGAAATCAGGGACTCCTTGGAGAATCGTCAAAAACATAAGGCACACCTCAGTGATACCAGCTCAGTATCTAGTAAGACTGCCTATTCAAACATATGTAAGACAGTCCAGACTAGGCTCAGAGACATGCATGACTTCTGGCTGAGCAAAAAGGCTGATGAAATACAGCCCTTTGCTGTCAAAAAGGATATGAAGATGTCCTTTGATGCACTTACTTACTTATGGTCCCCAGAGCTCAGGAACCACCCCTCTCTTTAGTGCAGATGGAACTAGTCTTCTGACTGACAAAGAAGCTATCTTGAAAAGATGGGCGGAACACTTTGATGGCGTCCTTAATCGGCCATCATTTATCAATGATGAAGCTATCAACAGACTACCATAGGTGGAATGTAATCCGCTGCTTGATGAGTTCCCAGCCGTCTCTGAAACAGTAAAAGCAATAAAACTTCTGTTATCTGGCAAGGCTCCAGGATCAGATGTAATACAAAGCAGGAGGTTCTCCAGTTGCAGAGAAACTGACAGAGTTATTTCACATTATGGGGAGAAAAGAAGCCATCCCTCAAAAATTCAAGGATGCATGAACTATCCACCTATTCAAACGGAAAGGGAATCCTCAAGTCCGTGATAATCATCGGAGCATCTCTTTATTGTCAGTTTCTGGAAGATCCTTACAAAAATCCTACTGAACCGATTGAATAAAACCCTTGAACAGTCTGGGCTTCTGTCATGGTTTATTTTTGTTATAGTTCGTCTTTGAATGTGTGTGTCGCTTACATCTTTTTGTTTTGGATAGCCATTTGGCCACTTTGTGGAAAAGTAAATGTCTGTTTGGCTTTCTGCTAGTGATGTTTCCATTAGGGTCTAGTTATTTCGTGTTTGTGTTTCTTTCCCTTTGATGTCTCTGATGGGAGATGTGGGATAACTGTATCGATTCCTGATCATTGTCTTCAAGAAAGGAAAGCCAATGTGGATTTAGGAAGGACAGAGGAACAATTAACATGATTTTCACAGCAATACAGCTACAAGAGAATTGCCAGTAACAGAATGTGGACCTCTACATGACCTTTGTCGACCTTACCAAAGCATTTGACAAAGTCAGTCGTGAGGGACTATGGAAAATTATGGCAAAGTTTGGCTGTTCGGCCAAGTTCATAGCAGTGATGCGGCAGTTCCACGGTGGTATGCTTGCACGGGTCCAAAATGATGGCTAGTTTTCTGATCCATTCCATGTGACAAATAGAGGTAAGCAAGACTGTGTACTCGCTTCAACGCTGTTCAGCATGATGTTTTCACAGATGCTTTCCAGGATGGTGACAATGGTATACCTATTAGGTATTGCTTTGATGGGAAGCTTTTTAACCTAAGAAGGTTGCAAGCTACATCCAAGGTGCAGACAGAGTTCCTCTTTGCTGATGACATGGCATAGGATGATCGAACAGAAGAGAATTTGCAAAAATGTTTGTATCAAGTATCTGATTCATGTTCTTACAACCAGCATCAGAAAGACTGTGGTTAATCAGCCAGCACCTGGAAAGCCTTACAAGGAGCCAACCATCACAGTGAAAGGTCAAAGATTACAAGTCGTAGGCAAGATCACCTACCTTAGAAGCACACTGTCAAGAGTTGTGCACATTGATGATGCAGTCAATGTCAAGATTGCAAAAGCTAGTGCAACATTTGGCCGGCTACGTGAAAGTATTTAGGATCAACGTGGAATCAGACTTGACACAAAGCTTTACAGATCTATGGTGCTGCCAACACTATTATATGCATATGAAACGTGCTTTTCGTACGTTTGTTCGATGTGCGCTTGTTTGGTTTTGTCTGTCTCCTCTTCCTCATGGTGTCTGGGAAGTGCTGCGGTTTGTGATTGTGGCACTCCCTGGACTTTTCTCTCACCTTTTTTGGACAGTTTACCAACGGCATGCCAAACGACTGAACCACTTCCATACAAGCTGTCTTAGAAAACTTCTAAAGATAAAGTGGAAAGACAGGATTCCAGACACAGAAGTCTTGAAAAGGGCAGAGATACAGAGTGAAACTACTGAAATTGGCACAAGTAAGATGGCTAGGCCATGTTACCAGAATGCATGATGAACGTTTACAAAAGAAAATCCTCTCTGGAGAGCTACAAGGGGGAAAATGCTCCCATGGTGGTCAGAAGAAGCGATACAAGGACACCCTCAAAGCCTCCTTTAAAGACTTCAACATACCAACAGAGTCGTGGGAAGAGTTTGCACAGGACCGAACAAAGTGGCGAGGCCTCATAAGAAGGGGTGCTGGTGAATACGAAGCAAAAGGAATCAGCGAAGCCGAGCAGAAACGTGCTCAGCGGAAAGCCAGAGCAAAGGCATCACCAACAGAGCTTTCTTCTTCAGGCCTCTCTTGGCCTACACATGTATCTGCAACAGGCAGTTTAGAGCTAAGATTGGTCTCATCGGCCATCTTAGAACACACAAACAGTAACACTTCACGCATTTAATTAGGATTGGTCATTGTCAGTAATGGCAGACGAACTATCATCAAACAGAAAACAAAGGCCCTGATCAGCCTGCGTTTATGCGCAGGCTGGTCTAGGTCTGCGTTGTCCGCAAATTGCATAATGACCCTTTAAGTGCGTTGCGCATCGTATCAGATTGAACCTGCTAGACCACGTTTCTGTAATTACTTACCTTCTTCGGCAGCACTAAACAGTAGATGTAAAATGTAGGCGTCCTCCCAGAATACGTATATTTCAAAGTACTACGAACCATGAAACATTACAGCCGTAGATAAACTATGAGGGTTTCGGTGCATGTAATTGACGTATGAATTCAAAACATACGATTTGTAAATGATGTAATTCTCTTTCTATTCTTATTATAAACAAATGCAATTCAAAGTGAGCGATGAAGACAACTACACACTGATATATTCATATTTCTTTATTACGAAGGTGTTTAATGCAAGTGAGGAAGTCAATGACGCCGCTAGCTATCCATACTTACGGCTCTTCACAGCGGGTATGAAGACGTCTGCGACTCAGAAATATGACCTTTTGGAAGTTGAGGAAAAATGGTCCATACCAAGCAAAGGTACAATATTTATTTTCCTCCAACTTTGTCCTATAGGATTAATAATAGCAACTGAGCTTGTTGGTTGAAGTCCGTTTCAATGTAAACATTTATCAGCGTGAATTACATTTCGAGATATTATATAGTTATTTTATAATTAATGTGCAACGCACGATAAAGAGTCTTTATGATGACGATTCTGTATTTTAAAGGAAGCCAAATGCTGGCAATTAAAACACCCTGTAGTTACAGTGTTCGTATTATTTCGGGTGCATCTTGTGTAAAACATAAGATTAGCGTTTGGGACAACTGAGCCATATAATTTTGAATATTTGCAAACACATTTTAAAACCATTAGATGACCAGAATCGCATGCAGTTAAAACAAATGATTTTTAAGCAAATCGTTCAGCAAACGAAAATTAATCTTTAACGCTCTCTGCGCAAACACAGCAGACGACAAACTGATGGTAAGGTTCTTATTTTGTTCCTAGAAAATAGGCCATGATGATTTGAATGAAAAGCCAAAACCTATTTCCTAGGAAAAATAAGAAAAATATTACAAGTGTTGTGTGCTGAAGTGTTTATCCAGCATGCTAAGAGTTGATAAACAAATAGACTGGAACGTCTGTATAATAGAATTCGATATAGCACGGTTGTGGATATAAGAACCCCAGAACGTTGTATCCGAACAAAAAGGTATCGGTCATATAGAATAATGACCATAAACGGTCATTTTCTATATAAGTTATACATTTTTGGTTCGATACATTATGGTTGCTCACCCAACGTAGTTTGAATTTACACAAACGGACAGAAACGAAACAATTTTAAGGCGACGACCCAAAATGAACACTCATTAACACTCATTAACGGATGCAAACATTAGGAGTTCATTAGAATTACAATATTTTACCAATTTATGGTTGATTTAGAAACTACATTTATAATGCTTTATGGTAAACATTGCTCCTGATCTGACCTTGGTCGACAATATTATACAGAGCATGCAAAGTAAACAGATGGTCTGATCTGATTACATACTCTTTGCTCAGGGCTGTTTGTACGATTATTTACGATAATCAGTGCACTTGATATGATCTGTGACGACAGTGTTTTCACTTAAAAAGAAACATACAGATCTGACCTGGGTCTACATTGTTTGGTCAGGCCTGTTTGTCGATCCATTTGCAGTACTTACGGTATATACGTAGACGATACCATTTCGTTTTTCATGCTTTATTTATATAAACAGTCAAAGCCGAAAACATTCTGGGTGGCGAAATCTCCAGCACGGAAAAAGCTGCGAAAACAATTGAGTACCGAAACCTCTTTCGGAAAGGTAGAAACCTCTAGTCGCGAAACTGCAAGGTTGCAAGGTTGCAAACCCCTGACAACCGTTCAAATCCATCATTTAAGTTCCCCTATCAGTGCTGCGCATTAGTAGCACATTTGTAATTGCTGATTTGAAATGCTTTCGAAAAGCTTTTAAAAACGTGTGCTTAACGTAACCCAAACTATTTTTGAAAGCTAACACTTACTGGATTCCAACCGGAAAATAATGAAGCATCCTTGAGAGTTTTGGACTGGTTTACGTCATTTACTCAAGCCAAAAATGCATGCTATTAGTAAATTACAGGACGTAGTCTGCATTGGAGTCAACTGCCCTATATCAAAGTGAACACTGTGGAAAGGTGGACCTTTCCAATAAATATAACCTTGTCCGGTGACCTGTGACATTGGTTTCAATTTTCTACATGACGAAATGCAGCTGGGAACTAGAAGCCTCAGGGCACCGAACAAGGTTATATTTTTACCTATAGCGTATGTAAATTTACAGATACAGTCGGACATTCCAACTGGTCGTATTTCTCTGCTGTTTGCTGGCTGTATGGGAAATACCTCTTCAAGAAGTTACTTTATCCCATTGGTTTAATAGCTACGGACTGGGGAGGTACTCGTATAGAGGCGTGGTCGTCGCCCGACGCCTTGGCAGAATGTGACCACAACAAACAAAGAATGGACGTTCAGTGAGGAAATGCGTTATTACCGTAATAACCCTAAGTATTGACACAGATAGGCCTCTGCAAACAGTTTAATTCACGTCATAAAGATTACCCTTGGAAACAAAGAACACCCTACAGATTTGAAAATGGGAGTCTCGGTTTTATTGAGACTCTTCATAAGCATTAATGAAGTTTGCAACACTGCTTACGTCCTCTAGCGTATAAATGAGCAGAACTCCATTTTCAAATATACTACTATGGGTGCAATGATCCCAAAGGAAATGAAATATAATCTGCACTATGGTGATGTATGGGGAGACATTCTACCGCCACCACACGGCACTAATACCAGCTGCAGTGTAGTAAAATAAACGTCAAAAAATGTGCCTAGGAAACAAATAAAACACTACAGATTAGAAAACGGGAATCTTGGTTTTATTGAGACTCTTCATTAGCAGTAATGAAGTTTGCAAAACTACTTACGCCCTCCAGCGTATACATGAGCAGAAATCCATTTTCAAATATTACAATGGGCCCAATGATCCCAAAGGAAATGAAATATAATCTGCACTATGATGATATACGGGGAGACGTTCTACCGCCGCCACACGGCACTAAAACCGGCTGCAGTGTAGTAAAATATACGTGAAAAAAAGACTAATCCCAGATCAAACGCCGCAGAACGCCTGATCAGGGTCTGCACTGTTTGTCATGCATACAGCAATATTGTAGACACATCAAGAGGTATTAGAATGGGCTATTTCATATTTTAGGACAAGTATGGTTTGTAGATAAGGGTGTCCCAATACTTAGGGTAAATACGGTCGGTACTTTCTAATGATGATGATCATATTCTATTTTATTAGGAAAACTTGCATTCTTGGGTTTCATTAGAATTTTAAAGGGATATTTACACTTTCGTAGAGACGAAAAACGTCCATATGATAACTGATCTTTTGCTGCGTATTAACATTTAGGACAGGAATTTACTGAGAAACATGATATAAAGGGTCTTCAAAGATGTAAATGAAAGATCCAACACTTAACCTTGAAAAGATACGTTACTAATATTATTGTTAAATGTTACTTACAGTTCTACACATTCAAAAAATTTGCTAAACGCGTAATTCCACTAACAAATATCTGGGTATGTTGGAAGAGTGCATAAATAATAAATTATAAATAAACTGCTCATCTTTTTTTACATTGTGGCAAATAGACGTTGCCGATATATACGTTACTATAACATATATACTGTTCTTGGCAAATGCCAAAATAACACTACTTCAAAATAATAGGATATTGATACATTTGTAAATACTGATAGTTAATAGCATGTTTTTGAGAAGCTATTCTATGTACCGTCTGTTTCATCTGTGGTTTCATATTGGCGTTTGTGTTGTCCTTATTTGTTTCTCATCTCTTCTGTACCTCCTTTTAATGCTGTGCGTCGTGTTTATGGCATTTCCTGGGTATCATCACTTATATTTTTTTCATATGTGACGGTTGTATTGTCGAGGTTTGTTACGTATTCCCCTTCTCTTGGTGACTAGGGAAGGCTGTGCTTCGCGATTATGGCAATTCCTGGGTATCTTCAATTTATGTTCTTACCAATATTTAAACAATACACTAATAACCCTAAATATTGGGACAGGCATGAGCAAACATGTATATTCTTATCAGACGCCACAGAAAGCGGCGCCTGATCATGGTCCACACAGATTATAACTCATTCTGCTATTTTAGACACATCGACAGTTTGTCAAATGGAGCTGTTCAAATTTAAGGTGAAATAAAGTAAAGGAGTTAAGTTGTCCCAATGTTTAGGGTAAATACGGTAACTAACAAGTAAACAAATAGATAATTAATTACAAAAATGCAGTAAATATAAGCAAATTATGCAAAGTTGGCCCAGAAGGATCTCTAAATTAAATTAAAGCTATCTGGGAAAGGGCAAAACCACGAAGTACAAGCTTCCCGAGGCACTGAAAAAAAAGGACCAAACAATGATCAAACAAAGTAACAATGACTGACGCATTGATATAGAACAACTGCAACAGAAGAACCGTCTTATAACGTCAACGGTAAAAAAAAAAAAAAAACAAAAAAAAAACAAACAGACGGCTTTAATTAGTTTTTCACAAGCGAAACCTCGCCCTTACCTGAGGACTTCCCAGCGGGCACATGGTGTTTATGAAACGTCGTAATATATATTGTATAAACGTCATGTGCCCGCTGCGTTGTATTTATTTATGTTGTAAATACAAAGTTCTTTTAACTGATTTTCTTAACAAATATAAATAATGATTTCTGACCGCACGAGTCCTTTTTTTCATCAAATGCATGATGAACAAATAAATAGATAAACAAATAAATAAATAAAAATCAAGATACCCAGGAAAGGTCGGCCACCAAAACATAGCCCTCCCAAGGCAGCTGAAAAGTGTTTTAAAAGGGTTTGGTGACATGTAATGGCAAAACAAGAAAACACTTTCTTTAAGCAAAGGAAACCACAACAGAAAGGAGGTCTTGTACTGACCAACTGTAGATTTGTTGGAGCGGGCAGTGGGGGTAAAATCTGGTTTTGTGCGTACTCAACACTTGGCCGTATTCCTGATGCAGGATCGGCTATACGTAATTCTTTCGCGTTCCAGCTTATTATGTATCTATCTTCATATAAATTTCAGGGATTCTATAGGGAATGACCCAGGACCTAACGAGAGGTCAGTGCTATGGAATTCTATGGTTCACCCATTCCTTAATCTGACAATCTACGGGGCTATTTGGTATCAAGGTGAGCATTTGCAAACTAAAGGGAAACTTTTACTTGGCATTAAATACCCAGTAAAGGCCAATCAAGAAATGCAGACCTTTAAAGGTATGAATAAAAGTCAAAAAGGATCGCCTTTGGACACAAAGAACACACACAATCACGAAAATCGGAGACTCAGTTTGATTGAGTCTCTTCATATGCAACACTGTAGTTTGCAAGGCTGCATACGCCCCCTAGCGCCGGCTAAAGCGATATTCGATTTTCAAAATAACCAGGATAGGCTCAATGATCCTAAAGGAAATTACAAGAAGAAAAAGATTCCGTGCCCCAAAGTGACAGAACAAACGTATAAACAATTAACCAGAAACAAAAACAATCAAGGAGAACATCTAAAATAACTGTCAGAGGAATAAAGGAAAAATAATTGTAGTGTCCTTAAAACGTTCAGTAACAAGACTGCTAATGAGGGCGTTTCAACTTATAGATTTTTATTGGTTAACGTGCACTCAGCACTATATAAGAACTTACCTTGGAAAGGCCACAATCACGAAGCACATCCTTCCAAAGGCAATGGAAGAAGAAAATATGAGGAACAGACAATGACAAGATACAGTGGCAAAGTTGCAATAACTGGCATACATAGAAAAAAGACCTGCATCAGGCACACTGTCTTGGAACGGTCAGCAGAAACAACTACTAGAGGTGGGAGGGGCTTAAACTAGTTTCACTCGATCGAAACCACGCCAGTAACACTTTGCATGCTGGGTAAAAAAATTCAGCGGACGACATTTTGAAATATTTTTCTTATTTTTCCTAGAAAATAGGATTTGACAATTCATGCTAAGGAGACAATTTGCATGAAGTGTCAGATCCTATTTTCTAGGAAAAATAAGGAAAATATCATCAGTTTGTCGTCTGCTGAATAAGTCCTTAGCGTGGTAAGTGTTAATTCTGATGCAGGTCAAAATTACAAAAATGTGTTTGGTTCGCTTAGAGAATTCAGGACCCACTTGTTCAAAACTAACGATGTCGTTAGTTAAAGTATTGTTAAACTTTTGATCATTAAATATGGCATATATGCTAACATTTTTGCTGAAAAATCTGAGCAGCTGCAAAAGCTACTCACATTTTTTCAGCAAAAATACTTGTGAATTAGATATTGTACTTACTAGAATAGCTAACATTTTAACCACTAACAAGCTCGTTAAGCTAACGATGCTTTGAACAACTGGGCCCAGGTCTTTATATCTTTTACTATTCCGATCTTTGAGATCTTCTCATGATAGAATTTAATCGAAGATATTTTTCGATAACAACTTTTACGGTTGGTCATGCAGAAGATTGTTTCAATAAACAATTTGTTTACAGGTGAATCTAATGCCGGATCCCCAGACAGTTACAAATGCCGGTTCCCTGCTATGATTAATGACTGGAGGCACAACTTTAACCTTGGTTCCGGCAACCAGACCGATATTCTGTTTCCCTTTGGGTTTGTTCAGGTATAAGCACTTACAAAACACACTGTTTCAGCTTAAGATAATGAATGTGAGGTCAACATACCAAAATCGTATTTCGGAAAATCATAAAGCCGATATACACAAAGGTGAATTAGTCTGAGGTCAACATACCAAACGTACTCCAGAAAAGCATATAGTCGATATACACAAAGGCAAACTTAGGAATGCTCATACAGACAGGCATAAACCCAAAATAAACGGGGTGTAATCAGGCGTCCGTGGAAAATAAGCATTACTTAGTAAGCACGCTTCACCCACCATGCATATCAGCCTGCTGAGATTTAAGAAAACACTGTAATTAATGTCCAAGGTTTAGAAAGTCTGTTAATGGCTTGGCTATGGCAAAAACATCAGATATAAGTCTGGAAACAGCTGCTTAGTTCTTTGGTATCCTGGCGTCAATAGTCTCGTTTAGAGTAGTCTTCCTCGAAATTAGATATGTTAAAACAGACAGGCATGGACCCAAATGGGATGTAATTAAGCGTCCATGGAAAGCAAGTATTACATGGTAAGTATGCTTTGCCCACCATGCCATAAGACAAGGAACAAATATATATGGACACACATTAAAAGCCACAATCACGAAACACAGCCGTTCGAAAGGCACGCCGTAAAGATTTATTTACAGAAGAAGACAATACAAAAAAAGTTAAGAGAAAAGTCCAGGGAGTGCCACAATCACAAACCGCAGCCCATCCCAGACACCAAGAAGAAGAGTAAACAGACAAAACCAAACAAGCGCAAATCGAACAAACGTACGTAAAGCACTAAGATTAGCTCTCTCGTCCCCAAGCCAAGTAATCGCAATGCTAAAAGGATTGAAAAACACAAGAACAAAATAACACAAGGTTATTGAAGACATAAAACAAATCGCCTCGTAGAATAAACCACAAAGCAACAAAGAGTAAGACTAATACCGGGACCACCACAAAACAGCATTTCATTGAATATAGAACGAATAAACCAGGCCCCGAGGTTATAAAACGTATTTCATGCTCAACTCAGCTGAGCATGAAAATTTTTCTGCTACTAAATATGATAATGCCAACAAAATTTGACATTTTCATATTAATTAGAAGATAAATTTTCATGCTCAGCTATGTTTTGCAAGAAAGAATTTGTAATTTCTATGAGTAGTTTGAGATTTATCAGCAGGACAAATTTCATGCACAGCTGAGTTGAGCATAAGAAACGTTTTATAACCTCGGAGCCAAGAAATGACGGGAGAATGAACATGCGAAGAGGTGCTGTAACAAAAACACCGCATCGGGACCATTGTTTAGGGCACCGGAAGAGAAGAGTAAAACCGTTGTGAGCTTAAATTTGGGGACTTTACCGGGTTGGTCAACGGCGCTGCAATAGTTTCATCCTGCAAATATATAAATAGAATTACCTGGGAAAGGCCACAATCACGAGACACAGCTTTCTCGAATCTGTTCATGGAGAATAATGAAAAAAAAAACTCTTCATGCGGTTCGCTGCGATGTTTCACGGCCTTCACGCAAGCACTTAACGACTGCTACTATGATCACAAAATGTAGGGATCCTTTGGAAGTCCGCTCAAAATTACAAATATGTGTTCGGATTCGACCAGTTAAACAACAGGGAGTAAAGGAAAGCAACTAGGGAACGATGGTGAATCCAACCACAGTAAGGAATATAAGTGAAGAAACCCAGAAATTGCCACGATTCCGAAGCACAGCCTTACAAAGGCACCAAAAGAATGAGAAAAGAGGAACAAGCACAAACAAAGCAGACGCCACATATGAACCCATCGGCGCACATAGAAGAGCTGAAACAGAGAAAATGCCTTGAAACGGTGAGTAGGAAAAATACTTGGAGGCTTAAACAGTTTTATAAAAAAAAAGGTAAGAGAAAAGTCCAGGAAGTGCCACAATCACAAACTGCAGCCCTTCCCAGACACCAAAAGGAAGAGAAAACCGACAAATTCAAACAAGCACAAATCGAACAAACGTACGAAAAGCACTAAGATTAGCTCTCTCTTCCCCAAGCCAAGTAATCGCAATGCTCAAAGAACTGAAAAAACACAAGAACAAAATGACACAAGGTAAGACATAAAGCAAATCGCCTCGTAGAGTAAACCACAAAGCAACAAAGAGTAAGACTAACACCGGGACCACCGCCTTAGAACGAACCACTTTTAAAGCACTTTTACAGCTAGCCAACTTCACCCTGGGTCCCGATGCTACTCTGAATACAGAAATACAAAGACGAGTACCCATGGCTAATTCTACTGTATGCCAGAGTAAATGAAAACCAGTAGTTGAACCACGGCGGGCCAAGCCAAAGACATAGCGTCAAGCCCCAACCCACTATTTAAAGTTTTACGAAGACACATGGAGATTTACGTTACAAACTCAGTTTCTCGGGTTGTTCAAATGATGACACTTGGTTGACCTTGACCTATTTTACAGTAAGGTCAAATTCAGTCATTGGGGCTTTTATATGGAAAAAGGCAAACTGTGGATTTTTTAAAGCTATTGTTGCCTATGACATCAAAGTTGATATTTGCCATCAGCTAAATGATCTTTTTATAAATACCAATGGTCAACAGCATTTGTTGACCTTTATCCTGGATGCCTCAGATTCAGTACTTTTATCTTTCCCTCTAAACCTGCTGGGCTGATTGAAACCAAATTACATGTGAAGCCTCTGCTGGATAGGGGAATCAAAGCTTGTGCACTGGATCTGGGTCACTTGATCAAAAGGCCGCTATGCCCATTTATAGTAACCTTAGAAAGTCTTCTTCTCAGGAACCGAACGGCCAATGACCTTGAAACTTGGTATGCACCATTGAGTACTCGGGCTCTACCAAGTTTGTTCAGATGGTGATCCTTAGTTGAACTTAACCTATTTTACGGCAAATTTGGTCACTAAAGCTTTTGTATGCGAAAAAAGGCCAAACCGTGGATTTTTGTTAAACTGTTGTAGCCTATGAAATTCAAAGTGGATATATGCAGTCACCTTAATGAACTTTTATATCTACCAAAGGTCAACTTCATTTACTTACCTTTGTCCGGGATGCCTCAGATTCAGTATTTTTATCTTCTCCTCTAAAACTACTGGGCTGACTGAAACCAAATTACACGTGGAGCTCCTCTGGGATGGGGAAATGAAAGTTTGTTCATAGGATTTGGGAAAAATGACCAAGATATTCGTCATGCTCATATATGGTAAAAACCCTTTGAAAATTTTCTTCTCAGGACTTGAAAGGCTGAAGACCTTAAAACTTGGTATGCAGCATTGGGGACTCTGGCCCTACGTACAAAATTTATTCAAGATCTGAGTGCAAAAGGGTTAAGATTGCAGAAGCGGACTTGCTCGCCCACTTTAGCACCGGTTGTCGTAGTTACCTGTGAGCCTCTTGTTTTCTTAATCGAGTCTTTTATGTTTCGCTGTGATGTTTCACAGATGAGGTAGAGGATCCTATGCGGACCGACAATATATCTGTATTTTGGAGCTTCATCAGAATTAAGGGTAGAAGTGCCATTCGCACCCTTGGTTGTTTTCCTATTAAGGTATCTCTGTCGCAGTTCTTCTTTGTGCGTCTGTGGTTTCAATGTGACTTTTGTTTAATCATTCCTTATCTCTCCTTCGTTTGGTCCCTCAGGGAAAGCTGTGCTGCGTTATTATAGCATTTTCTGGGTATCTTCACATATATTTTTTCAGTTGGTCAATCGACCATCGGATACCCATTTTTCTGGGTGCAGATGTGATAAGTGTATCGAACAAGTCAAGGAAACTTAGGACATTTAAGTCTCAACCAGTAATGAAACAGGATCTGGAATGGTGTTGAGGGTGGCAATCTAACGGTGTTGAGCAACAATAACAGAACTTTATATTTAACACTAGAAACAAGTCTTTGTTTTGCAGCCCAAGTCCTGTGACGTCACCATATCAGGATCGCAGTTGATATGGTCCTCTATGATAATTGAAACTCTCACATATAAAAAGACAACTTTTGAATGAGACAAACAGAAATTTGTGCATTAATATGCGATTTTGTCGTGATGAAACAATCGAGGTCAGTCAGCATTTCAAGATAATATAAATAAAATCTACATACAAAATTTAGGTATTTGGGAATTTGGGTTTCAAGTTCACACCTTGTACAACAGCATTGTAGTTTGCAGGGCTCCATACGCCTACCTCTAGCACTGGCTTAAGTACCACTGTATTGGATTGCTTGCTTATCTTTTTGGTGTATTTGTTACGCCGTTCTGTGATTGTTCTCTATCATCACGAAAACACGCCTATATAATTTTGACCCCCTTAAACCCCACTTTTATATAGTAAAACTGGGGTTTACAGGGGTATACATTATTTTTCTTATTTCTGCTCAAAACATAGATTGCGGGTACTCATTAGAACCGCCCCGACGAGGCGGTTCTAGCGAGTACCCACAATCTATGGTTTGAGCAGAAATATGAAACATATCAGAGTTTATCTGAAAATTTTCATTTTTTGGTGGTAAATTTTTCGGTATATTTGAATAGGCGTGTTTTCGTAATGACTATATATTTTCAATGAGTCAAAGGAAAATAAAATAATATCTGTACTATGATGAAGTGCAGATAGACATATTACGACCGGCACATGTCACCTAACACTAGCTGCAGTGATCAAATAAAATCTACAAAGGCTATTATTGGAAGCAAATAACGAACATTTGTGTCTAGGTTTCATTCAGTCTCTTCAGATTACATTACGAAAACACGCCTTTTCAAATATATAGAAAATTTCACCTCCAAAAACTGAGAGTTTTCAGATAAAAAAAAAAAAAAAAACTCTGATATTTTTTATATTTATGCATAAAAAGTAGATTGTAGGTACTCGTAAAAAACGCCTCGCCGAGTCGGTTCTAACGAGTACCACAATCTTTGTTTTTGAGCAGAAAAAAAGATAATATATACTCTTGTAAACCCCAGTTTTACTGTATAAAAGTGGGGTTTAAGGGGATCAATATGATATAAGCATGTTTTCGTGATATACACCAAAGTAGTAAGCCGATACCATTACTCTGCTGCAAGCTAACGAAAAAGATCATTCAAAACCCGTTGCTTGTACCCACATGATGACTACTTAAACAATCACATGACTCTGTATTTTTCACATTTGCATCATCATAACTAATTTCTATTATTCGGAATTTCACTCCCAGCTTGCTCCATGGCGCAAGAACAGTTCAATCATCAAAGGATTTCCAGACATTCGCTGGCATCAAACAGCAGATTTTGGCTTCGTACCAAATCCAGTCATGCCAAAGACATTCATGGCAGTAGCTGTCGATCTGCCTGACTTCACGTCTCCGTATAACAGGTAGTTATTTCAACTTATTTACAGTGAACCCTCGTTACAACGACAACATTTGTTTCCAAAGATGTTGCCATTATAATGAATTTGCTGTTGTATAAGGAATCCTTAATGGAGAGAACGATATGTAAGAAAGACCTTGTTTTATACTTATTTCTTCATAAAACATATGTTTTGGATATTTGTAAGAATCGCCTCAGTGAGGCGATTCTAACAAATATCCAAAACGTATGTTGCTAGAAGTGTTAATGCAATATTCTTGCATAATTTTTCATCAACAATCACCTCTTAAGCGAAGGTTTCGCGACATCCTAATCTCCTTTATAACGAATTTTGTCGTTGTATCGAGTATCGGTATAAAGTCCTTGACTGTATTAATAAACAGAAGCCAAACTGCGTCAGCGACAATTTAAAATATTTTCTTATTGTCCTTGTTAACAGGGTTTGGCAGTTCATGCAAAGTGTGTCATTAGGAGACGACGCACGTTCTTAATGTATTCGGTGTTTCCAAGGGAAGCTTTAATAGATGTTATTTGACTGAGTGTGTTAACTTATTTATGCCGAGTGGATTCTTCCACCACAACCCTTAGGACCTGTCCATTTCCTATATAGGGTGTGTCTGGCTACTTTTTATTATTATAATGTTTTGTAGAAAATTCTGAACTTAAAGCAAACTGTGTAGACCCAGATCAGACGCCGCATTCTGCGGCGGCTGA
The DNA here is from genome assembly GCA_964016985.1 of Anodontia alba. Lineage (NCBI taxonomy): Eukaryota > Metazoa > Mollusca > Bivalvia > Lucinida > Lucinidae > Anodontia > Anodontia alba. The sequence goes on from OZ024824.1 coordinate 9,462,109, forward strand.
TTTGGGTCTACACTGTTTTTCTAATGCCCTTTTTATGGGACACTAGGCTTACATGGGCTAAAGAGGAATAATGTAAAAAAAAAAAAAAAAAGAAAAAAAGAAAATGGGACAAAATAAAGAAATATGAAGATACCCAGAAAAGGCCACGATAAAGAATACAACATTCTCCCACCTTTGTCTATATGAGATAGACTTTTTGCCCATGTAAGAAACTTCTATCTCACATGACCATGAAGTTGACCATGCGCTGGTCCTAGGAACAATCCACTTATAGGTGGGAGAAAAAAAATCCATCATGAGCCAGTCCATGCAGGATAGGGAAATCTCACTCTCGGGATAGGAATTCAACCAGGGACGAGGCTTGCCTCGTCCCTGATTGAAATTCCTACCCCTCGAGCGAGATTTCCCTATCCTGCATGGACACCCATGATGGATTCGTATATTCCCAGGGCACCGGATAAATGTAAAATGTGAATGGAGCTACCCAGGAAAGATCACAATTACGAAGCGCAGTCTTCTCGAGGCAAAAAAAAAAAAAAAAAAAAAAATGTAGAACAACAAAACATTACATGCCTATTCAAATATACTGAAAATTTTACCACCAAAAATGAAACGTTTCAGATAAAGAAAAATCTGATATTTTTTCATATTTCTGCTCAAAACATAGATTGTGGGTACTCGTTAGAACCGCCTCGACGAGGCGGTTCTAACGAGTATCACAATCTTTGTTTTTGAGCAGAAATAAGAAAAATAATGTATACCCCTGTAAACCCCAGTTTTACTTTGTAAAAGTGGGGTTTAAGGAGGTCAAAATTATATAGGCATGTCTTCGTGATGTTTTTATCAAAGTGTTTGTCCTCTTCGTTTTTGCTACACACATTATTAACCCTCGACTCTTCGTTGTCTTACGGTAAATTTCCTAAAATTTCGAACACTTTATTCCATACTCTTTTGGCTTAATTATTGCTTTTTACGCAGCAGTTTCTTTAAATATTTAGTGGAATGGCAAACAGTGTAGACCCTGATCAGACTGCTCCTGAAGGAGCAGTCTGATCAGGGTCCACACTGTTTACATATGTCATTTTGTCAGAGCTTTAGGACATTTACCGTATTACTAAAAACCGTATTGGGGAAGGGGGAACTGGTTTCAATTGGTTTTCTTTGATCTATGGATCTATGCCATGGTTTGCTTGTTCTTCTCTTGGTGTCATTGCTAGGCTATGATATCTGATTAAAGCTTTCCTGGACATCTTCTCTACTATTTTACTTTAATTGTTTTCATACGGGTTAGAGACTCTCTAAGCGTACCTAACACATATTTACAATGTTTAAGCTGCACTAGAGGGTTAGTAAATCTAGTTGAAACCCCACGTTATTTTTTTCCTCAGAGTGCTAACAGAACACCATAAGAACAAGTTTGCTTAAGTATGTTGTAAGTAGTTGTGGTCATGGTACCTAAGCCATAATCAGACTGTTTTCTAATATAATCAATGCTGTTAAGTATATATGAAGGGAATTTAGATCTTCCCAACATCGAAGACTCTGATGTTTCTAAAGGCAGCCTTTTAGATTTTCATTTGATATTTCATGCAAATTATTTCCTTTGGGAAAAAAATAAGAAAATATTTTGAAATGTCGTCTGCTGATATTTTACCCAACATGCTAAACGTGTAACATACTTTTGGGTTGAGTGGTTGTACTGTATTTACCCTAAATATTGGAACAATTTAACTCGTTACTATTCTAGTCCTAAACTTTGAACAACTTCCTTTTACAACCTGATGATGTGTTTAAATACTGCTGGATGGGTAGTAAACAGTGTAGACCCTGATCTGCTGGGTTTGATCTAGGACTATACTGTTGAGTCAGGTCTGTCTGTTCTAATTCTGACTGTTTTTGCTACACATATTATTAAACCTTGTCATGCTGAACCCGGATATACCCTGCCTTTGCAAACAGTGTAGACCCTGATCTGCGGCGTATGATCTGGGACTACACTATTGAGTCAGGGCTGTCCGTCCCAGTTCTGACTGTTTTTGCTACACACATTATTCCCTTGTCATGCTGAACCCGGATATATCCTGCCTTTGCAAACAGTGTAGACCCTGATCTGCGGCGTATGATCTGGGACTACACTGTTGAGTCAGGTCTGTCTGTCCCAGTTCTGACTGTTTTTGTTACACACATTAACCCTTGCTGAACCCGGATATACCCTGCCTTTGCAAACAGTGTAGACCCAGATCAGTTGGCTTCTTCAGAAGCCATCTGATCTGGATCTGCACTGTTTGCCATTAAGTATATGAATTTTATAGCAACAATCTGGATGCAGCAATCTGATTGGCTGAAAATTAGAAGTGGGCGTGGCATCTTAATTTATTCAGCATGACAAAGTTAACAAGTGAACCGGGGCACAGTATTTGCTACAAGACTGCATGTATGCCCAGATCAGCCTATGCATCCGCGCAGTCTGATCAGAGTCTTCGTTGGGCACTCTGCGGGTAGCCAAGGATCCAAAATTTCTTCAGGCGAACAGCGAAAACTTGGACGCGCAGGCTGATCAGTGTCTTCGCTGGAAGCACATGTAATTTAGTAGCAACTGCTGTGCCCTGCCTCATTCTTCTGATCAATTCTACTTCAGCATCCATCCACGAGATAAACAGGATGTTGCGTCAAGATTGGTTCTCTCGTCTTTAGCGGTGGCATATAATAAGAATCCGGGCAAGTTCCAGGGCCCAATGATTTCAGCCTACTATATAGATATTGGCTTCTTCACCCTAGGACTAGAGTTTGATAACGGAACGTCGAGTCTAGATGTTAGATCAACAGACGGTTTCGAGGTAAATCCTTGTGACAGCAACCATTAACCAATCATTCAATTCAGATTTTAACGTAGCCGTGCAACAGAGGCACATAGGGGCTATGGCCAGCTATTAACCATTATAAAGATGCCAAGCCCACTTCTAATTGTCAGCCAATCAAATAGCTTGATCCAGCTTTTTTATACAAATTAAAATATTGCGTGACAAACAGTGCAGATCCAGATCAGTTGGCTTCTTCAGAAGCCAACTGATCTGGGTCTACACTGTTTGCAAAGACAGAGCATATCGGGGTTCAGTAGGACAAGGGTTAAATGATAGTAGAGAAGATGTCTAGGGAGAGCGACAAGTGCAGAATTGCCTATCAATTATACAAAGAGATACATACAAGACACATCCGCTTCCCCAGAGGTAATAACAAAGATCAGACGCCGCTTTCTTGTCATATGATATAGTTCTAGTCTGTTTGGCCATGCCTGTCTGTCCGATTTTAATAATATGGTTAATAATGTGCAGCGTTATGTTAAAATAATAGGCCCTATCATCACGAAACATGCCTATTTAATTTTGATCCCCTTAAACCCCACTTTTATATAGTAAAACTGGGGTTTACGGGGGTATACATTATTTTTCCTATTTCTGCTTAAAAACATAGATTGTTGGTACTCGTTAGAACCGCCTCGCCGAGGCGGTTCTAACGAGTACCCACAATCTATGTTTTGAGCAGAAATACGAAAAATATTAAAAAAAATTATCTGATTTTTTTCATTTTTTTGGGTGATTTAATTTTTAGTATATATATTTGAATAGGCGTCTTTTGGTAATGAAGTGCAGAATTGTCTATCAATTATACCAAAAGAAATAGTAAAACTTCGACATACAGCGCACATCCGCTTCACCAGAGGTAATAACAAAGATCAAACATCGCTTTCTTTGGAATATGATATAGGTATGGTTTGTTTGCTCATGCCTATCTGTCCGATTATTTAGATATTTCTATTTATAACGTGCAGCGTTATAATAAATAAAAGGCCCTATGAAGATGTCCTGGTTACTCTGTAACCAATTTCGTGTTGTCGATTTCTGTTTTAGAGGAAGTAATTATATTAGTCCGATTACAGCGGCGGAACCACAGGGGTTCGTTGCGAGGGAGGGATCGGAGGATTAGGGGTTTCAGTCGAACCCCCGTTTGACTCAAAATTTTATTTTCTGAAATTTTGAATTTGACAAATTTTTGATACGGTGTTTATCTTAATAGATATTCGCTCACATTACCCTTTTCCTTATACTTATAAAATTTCAATAAGTCCATTTTACGATAATGCACGATGTGTGGCAAACAGTATAGACCCTGATGAGACACCGTGTTGTGCGGCGTCCAGTCTGGGTCTAATCTGTTTACTCAGGCCTGTCGGTCCGAATAGATAGAGAAAGTAAGTATGGTAATTTGATCGAATCAACTCCCCACCCCCAACCCAAACACACACACACACACACACACACACACACACACACACACACACACACACACACACCCCTCAGGAATTTTGAAAGCCCTATTCAATAATTCTAGATCCGGCTCTGAACTAGTGAACAGCTGCACAGCGTTGTGATTATAATATGGTTAGGGACTGGACATACTCTGATTCAATTTTACTTTTTATCTATAGATTTGCTGCTCAAGAAATAACCAGTCAAAATGCGATGGTTCTGATTCCAAATGGATCCCAGCCCCAATAATAAAACACACGTCTTCGGTGGTGACACTTTCCTATAAAGCTGGCTGTTCCAATGAATGGGTGATGGGTATACGATATCTTTGGCGGGAGTCGCCGTGCGAGGTTAAAAAGTGTGCAGTCTACAGTGTGGAGAATAGCCTCCCTGTGGCTCCATTTATAGAGTTAGGACTCATCGGCATGAGACAGAAACCAACAACCTTGACTGTTTATTAGAGTCGCAAAGTCAGAAAACGTACCTTCGGACATGTGCGCCCAGCGAAGATTCAGATCAGACTGCGCATTAGCGCAGTCTGATCAGAATCTTCACTGGGCGCATTTTGGATTGCCAAGTATGCAAATTTTCCTTTATGCGGACAATGAAGGCTCTTTTCAGACTAATTTGAGTGTTTATTGGGCGCACATTCCAGAAGATACGTTTTCGCTTGTCGCAGCTTTTTAGATTCTTGAAATTTGTTGAAATCGAAAAATAATCAGAAATAATGCACCTATCATTGTTTCCCTGCAGAGTGGGGGATGGCGGAGAAACTCTGGGTATTAGACATCCAAATTATACCCAATCCCTGGAAGTTCGACAGAATTGTTTTACACATGGGCAGGGTATTAGACACCTAAAAGGGAAATTCTAGAAGAAATTACGTGCACATTTTAATGCCCAACTAGGGGATTTTTGGAACAAATTTGTGACACATGGGTAGGGAATTAGACAGTCAATTTTCAAAATGTCTAATTCCCCAGGTAATCCCGCCACCCCATCTCTGGTGAAAAACACTGATATATGCATACATACCAGCAGAACTGTCTCGTTCCTTTTGTTTATTATGACTGAAAGGAAAAATACGGAAAATATAATCTTCATTTCATAACAGTCGATTCTAGAATCCCAGTCAGCATTCTACGTAAATCTATATCGGGCCGTCATCGGCCCGTCAGCTACCCTGACGGGCCGATGACGGCCCGATATAGATTTACGTAGAATGCTAGCTGGGATAAAGGCATAATGCTATAAAGGACAATGTATTTATAAAATATATTTCTCGAAGAAAATTATCAATAGATACTATGTCGGGATGCTACATTGTTTGCTACTTACCCATTAATTTGCAGATGTGGGTAGTATCAAAGCACTGACAGCACTGGTGGGTCGATTGTTTCTGAGTGTAGTTTGGGAAAATGATCCTGAACGGGGACTTAGACTGTTTCATTCAACCCTTAACTTCCTGTGATTAAAGCAAACAGTGCAGATCCTGATCACGCCGCATTCTGTGGCGTCTGATGTGTGTCTGCACTGTTTGCCAATATCCCAAATTATGAGGAGCCGTTTTACTATAAATCCCCTTTTTTGCGATATCACTAATTATTTTGTGATATCAAAAAATTGATTTTATGACATTACTAATTTGATTTTGTGATATCACAACTTGATTTTGTGATATCACAAAGTAAGACTGAATTTATGATGTCACAAAATCGATTTAGTGATATCACAAAAGTGTGCATGATTTTGTGATATCGCTAATTCAGTTAAGTGATATCACTAATTATATATATATATTTGGTGATATCACTAAATCAATTTTATGATGTCACAAAAATAAGCATGATTTTGTGATATCGCTAATTCAACTTAGTGATATCACTAATAATATTTAGTGATATCACTAAATCGATTTTGTGATATCGCTAATTCGATTTAGTGATATCAGAAATTCATCTCTATTTATTGATATCACAATTATATTTTCTTTTTGAATTTTTGCAATAATAAGGGCTCCCGAAATGATCACTACGCATGCTCTGACGGCGAAACTGGGGGCAATCAACCGCATGGGGAACGCGGCAATAACTGCCATTCATAATGAACAAGTTCAAAGAGTTAGCCGTGGCTCGTCAATCGACGATGGCGATTTTTCAGATATACGAAGATCCACAAATCTGTATAAGGAAACAGTCAAACGTTTTGGCCCGAGTGGAACTACATTTGGTAGATATAGCGCAGTAGCCCAATATCGCCAATAATCGAATTTCGACAGTGACAGTACACTTGAAATAAAACAAACTACTTTTGAATTTACTGGTCATATCTGTTTATATTTTGAAATTGCAACACCTTTATTTGGGAGTAAACATTACATTGTTTGCGAATCCTATATATTTTGTGACGTCTCTAAGTGATATCACTAATTCGTTCATATTTAGTGATATCAATAATTCACTTTGTGATATCACTAAAATATTTTGTGATATCACTTAATCATATCTATTTAGTGATATCACTAAATCAAATTAGTGATATCACAAAATTGAATTAGTGATATCACAAAATCAAGTGATATCACTACTTTGATTTTGTGATATTACAAAATAAGTTTTATTTAGTGATATAACCAATTCGCTTTTGTGATATCACTTATTCGATATTGTTATATCACAAAATCGATTTTATGATATCACATAATCTTATCTATTTAGTGATATCACAAAACAGCGGATTTATAGTAAAACAGCACCTCATACCAGGATTTACAGATAACCCTCTATCAACGGCAATCTGACGTCACAGCGACAAGAATAGCGCGGCTATAAATAACCGTTACCTGGATTTCGTCTTACGCGCGGTTTGATTACATTGGTCAATAATAATCACGTGGACAACTACCTCAAGGAAATTTTGACGTTTGTATATTAAGGCTCAATTGTACATTGTCGATCCAAAAATGGACTTTCAAAATTTAGGACACGCATGAAGTCATATCAAAATGTAAGAAAATAGATCTATTTCAAAATGTCGTCTGCTGGTTTTTTTCAAGCACGCTTAGCGTTAAACCAGGGCCCACTTGTTCAAAGCATCGTTAGCTTAACGAGCTCGTTAATGACAAACTCGTTAACTTTTGTAGTTGTGGTATTTTCAAATACATTGATATTTTTGATGCAAAAAAATGTGAGTAGCTTTTGCAATCACAATTTTCAGCAAAAAATATCAATGTATTTGCCATATTTCAAAAAAAGAAATTTTAACGTCATGTTAACTAACAATTTCGTTAAGTTTTGAATAACTGGACCAAGGTTATCATGTTCTTGTCTGTATCAATACTAAGAAGCCAACAGATCTGGATCTACATTGTTTGCAAAGGCAGGGCATATCCAGGTTCAGCAGGACTAGGGTTATGGATGACATTTTAAGCGAATGAACTTGGTTTTCCGGTAATATCACCAACGTCAGAACGATGATGAAATCACAAGGTTTGGCCAGTAACTAGTTTTTCGGAATCTCTTCGACAATCTCTATTAATATTCCTTTACTGTTATAGCTTGGGCATGTTTGGTTGAAGTATCTACAATAACAAGAATGTTTATGGACTTTTTTTTGTCGGTGAAAACGGTACTAATATAGACATGTTTGGTGCACAAAGAGATATTTTAACACTCTTTGTAAGTGTAGCATAATTCCGAACAAATGTTACAGCCGCAGCTATGTTCATATAAGTAAGTTTATGAAATGGGTTGTTAACCTTGAGTATATTTCAGCCTAGACATTTTGGGAAATACAAGTTATAGTTTATACAGCTTGTCTACATCTTGGTCCATTTATCGTATAAACTTTCCATTGCTAGCAAGCATGATAAAGGTTAGCGCTAAGCATGCTGGGTAAAAATTCAGCAGACGACATTTTGGAATATTTTTCCAAGAAAATAGGATTTTTACGCTTCATGGAAACAATTTGCATGAAATGTCAAAGCCTTTTTTCTGAGAAAAAAAAATCAGAAAAAAAAAATCATCTATTTGTCGTCTGCTGAATGTGTCAGAGAGGTTAATGAGCACCGCCATCCTAAGTGTGTCTTTAATTGAATTGTAGGTGTTGTCAGTGACAGAGCTTAACCTGAGGGCGTTGATATCAATATGCTGAAAAGTAGCTTAAGCTTCTTCAAAACGGCTCACTAAGATATACTATGCCAACTGATGTTCTCAGTACAACTCGAACAATAGGAATTACATTACGAAAACACGCCTATTCAAATATATTGAGAATTTTACCACCAAAAAATGAAAACTTTCAGATAAAAATTTCTGATATTTTTCATGTTTCTGCTCAAAACATAGACTGCGGGTACTCGTTAGAACCGCCTCGACGAGGCGGTTCTAACGAGTACCCTCAATCTATGTTTTAAGCAGAAATAAGAAAAATAATACCTACCCCTGTAAACCCCAGTTTTACTATATAAAAGTGGGGTTTAATGGGGTCAAAATTATAAAGGTATGTTTTCATGATGAATTGTCGAAATTAGCTGCTACTGGGGGCTTAAACCAGTTTCACATGCGCAAAACCTCACTCTTAATTTTGATGCAGCTCCGAATTACAAATACATGTTCGGTCTGCATAGGGGTCCTCTATCTCATCTGTGAAACATCACAGTGAACATACATACACGTATTATAAAAAACACCGTGATGAAAATCAAAGCACTGGCAGTACTGGTGGGTCGATAGTCTCTGGGTGTAGGCAGGGACAATGGTCCTGAATGGAGACAAGATTGTTTTATATAACCTTAACTTCCTGAAATTTAAGCAAACAGCGCAGAAATCTGATCAGAAGCCGCGTTCTATGGCGTCTGATCTGGTCTGCATGTTTGCCAATGTATCAGTCCAGGTTTTACAGATAACCCTCTTTACACTGCACTCTGACGTCACAGCGACAAGAATAGCGCGGCTATAAATAGCCGTTACCTGTATTTTGTACAGATGAGTGGTTGAATCTCATTGGTGAATGATAATCACGTGAACAACAACCATAGCACGTTCATAATATAATAGTAAAAGAAAAAAAACGTTGGAAAGGAATGAATCGGAACTGTAAGATCTTGAGCAAACTATGCATTTGAATGCAAATTTGATCAAAATATTAGGTAAATGTCCTGAAGTGTCGAAACCAAACTTTCTGACAAATTGTATATGTAAACAGTGCAGACCCAGAGTCTGACCAGGGTCTACATTGTTTGCCATTCCACTAAGTATTTTAAGAAACAACTGCATGAAAAGCAAAATTTAGGCAAAAAGGTATGGAATTAACTGTTCGAAATTTAGAAAATTTACTGTAAATGAAGTTACATAGGAAAGGACACAGTCAAGTTCGACCTTCCCGGAGCACCGAAGGAAGGAGAGATGAGGATCAAAGAATGAGAAGACACAACAATACAGTGTTGAAAAAACGTTGATTCAACGTCAAGATGTTGAATCAACGTTGAATCGACATTGTTTCAACGTTGTGTGCCTGCCAAAATGACAATGAAACAAAGTAGAGGACTCGGTGATAAGATAAAGCCACCACAAAGTGCACCACCATGGGCCTGACCACAGATAGCGGTAGTTAGGCACCAACTTTCTTAAACAGACGAAGAGGCAGTAAGTTTAACTTTTCCAGAGGAAACATATTTAAGAAAGGTGTTCCATTATGGGGGAATGACATCATCTGTATATAGTATCTAAATGGTCAGCTGTGGGTGGCAATCTCAGATCATTTGAACACTCGTGCACAGATTTTTTTCTGTAAAAATAGCATCAGCATTAGACAATATATATATATATCTTAAAAGAAATGAATTCTGCACTACTGTTTCCAGTTTTATATTTGCACTTTAAACCAAAAGTGACATGCACTCCATTTCGTATTAACGTTACAAAATGAGCCAGCGCACGATAAACCCTACAATAAAATTTATGCGACCAGCGAAGACTCAGATCAGCCTGCGCATCCGCGCAGTCTGATCAGAGTCTTCGCTGATCGCATGTGCTTTCTACAGCCTCCGGCTATCCAAAGAGGGATAAAAGAGTACCATTGCCATACTGAATGGATGTACAGACTGATTTTAGTCCTTGCTGGTCACACGGGTCTTGTTGTAGGTTTGCCGTGCGCTGGTTCAAATGTTTTTCTTTTTATTTTCCATATCTGTTTTCATGTCTTACAGCAGGCACACAACGTTGAATCAACATCGAGTCAACGTTGATTCAACGTCAAGCCGTTTAATCAACGTTGAATCGACGTTGTTTCAATAATGTGTGACTGCTGAGTAGCTTTCAGCTATAGCTCCTATAGCTGGGATTAGTTAATAGATTCTAGATGGAATGGCCCTTGCAAGCAATTAACACTCTCAACAAAATATCTGCGCCTTCTAATGCTATTATCTACAACTGCACTTATACAGTAGGCATAACTGTTTGGTCTCTTTTAAAGGACCTCACTCAAATTATGGAAAGCACCTTCATATGTTACCTCTTTCTTTTCTTAGTGAACCTTCGCCTCACTGTCTGCCAGCAATGTGAAATTATCACATTTGAAACACGATTATGCAGAAAACACACTTGTTGCTTCTTAGCTGACGCAATGCAAACTTTTTCATCATCAATCTTTCTTTTGGGTGTTCCTGTTCTCTTCTCCTCCAGAGAGAGAGAGAGAGAGAGAGAGAGAGAGAGAGAGAGAGAGAGAGAGAGAGAGAGAGAGAAAGGGGAGAGAGAGAGAGAGGGACTCTGAAATACTTCGAGATATCTGTACCTCGACACTTCAGATTTGCAGAATTGAGGAAAAACTAAATCGAACAACCATATGTCACAAAAGAATATGTAATTTGACTCTTGAAGTTTGAGATATATTGAAAAAAAATATGGAAAAGAGGAGAAATTGCTCCTTAGGAGCAATATCTCCACTTGTCTACAATATTTTATTACCTATTGTTGGAGTTCCATGTTAAAACTGGGACCAAATTTTCATTTCGAGATAAGAGGTTATTCTAGATAAGAGAAGTCGAGATAACGAGAGTCGACTGTAATTATTTCTTTGCAATATGAATGAACAAAGGAAACCGTCTACAAAATTCTAATCTACAAGTGATTATGGCGTACAAACGACGAATAAACAGCAAAACGGTACACAGATTAACTTTAATTAAAAAAAACAACACCTGTAAACAACGAATACAAATTGTAGCAAAATGACGAAAAGATTTAGGCACACGAAAACACGCCCATATAGTTTTGACCCCCTTAAACCCCACTTTTATATAGTAAAACTGAGGTTTACAGGGGTATACATTATTTTTCTTATTTTGCTAAAAAAAAAAAAAAAAAAAAGAAAAAGAAAAAACATAGATTGTGGGTACTCCTTAGAACCGCATTACCGAGCAGGAATATGAAAAATATCAGAATTTTTTATCTGAAAATTTTCCCATTTTTGGTTGTAAAATTTTCAATATATTGAATAGGCGTGTTTTCGTAATGACAATGCCGTGTTGAGCAGAGTCCTCGTTGTCCGAATGAAGAAACTTTGCATCCTTGGCCCTCCAAAATGCGCTCAGTGAAGATTCTGATCAGACTGCGCGAATGCACAGGCTGATCTGAATCTTCGTGGGGTGCACATGTCCGAAGGTACGTTTTCTGACATTCCTGCTAGGATAATTTTATGTTTCCAAAACTTGTCCCCCATTGCAAAAAAGGGTTGTCGCCCTTTAAAAAATGCAATCTTTCCGGTGTGTCCATTCAAAATCTAGCAGGGACAATTTTGTATGAAACTACATTTCTATTGCATTGTAAGTGGTGTGCTCTTTACGTTTTGATTTGAAACAAATACATGTCACCACTAGTACTATACAAAGAAGGCCAACGCAACATGCAAGGGCAATGATAACTATTTCTGCAGTTCCTCCCCCTAGACTCAATTTCTCTCCATCGTCATTTTGAACTAATACAGTTTTCTCCTCTTTTGACTCTTTAGAGGCACATTTTAAGAAGAATGGCATTATCTCCAGCCAGAATTTGCCGGCTGGCTGACCATAGTCATTTCTAATAGCTATCGCAGAAGTGTTCGTAGAAAATTGCATATACAAAGCTGATTCCGAATCGAACGGCGGCCATTTTGGAACATCCGGGACATGTTGCGGAGAATTTGGGTCCCTGAAATATAAAATTAAATATTAAAAATCACAGAAAAGTAATGTTTATTAAAGTGTTGGACTGGGAACGGGATATGCGATTCACAGTAGTTATCATAGAAATTCTTGTGCTAAGGGAGACATACATGCACTTTCAGGGGAGCTTACTCTGTCGAATAGTTCTTTGATCCTGTCGTCATTCATTTTAGAATCTATCTGTCTCTCTTATGAAAAGGGCTCTATACTAGAAGGAAAGAATTCGCCCCCCCTGGGAGCGAATTCTTTCCTTCTAGTGTAGAACTCATTTTCACAAGGAGCCTGGTGTAGAGGAAAGCAAACATGCAGTCGCGGAAGTTGTTACCATTTTATAAAATAGCGGAAAATATACCTACTGTCCTTTCGTCATCTCTCGGAAAGATGTTTTTTTTTTTTTGCTTGGCGTTTTATCTTAAATGTAACTATTTTGTTTTGATTACCCACATCTTATCAGAAACCCTTTGTCTTTTATGTTTCTGCGTATTGTTCTCAAATATGTACCTTAAAATTAAATTTATCGCCAAAATTTGGTCTGACCTATGCAATTTCTATAGTAAAGTGATTTTTTTGGAATTTTTGTCTAAGAAAATATTTTTTACTTTTCTTTGCTGAATTTAAGTCATTGGTGTTTCACAACAATATTGTGAAAATTTCAGAAAAAAAAAAATGAGCAAGCAGAATGTGTTGAAAATCTGCCTCCAAGTTACCTACCCTACAAATTTCTGCATAATTTGCATTCATTTTTACTATGGGAAAAAGTGAAAATATTTGATCTTTTAAATACCATTGGCCAGAATAAAACTGTTTTTGCATAGGAAGTTACGACAAATGGTTTTGCATTAAATCATGACAACAGTTTGCAAATTTACTTCTTCTGTGTAAAGCGCCAAGCAAAAAATGACTTTCTGAAAGATGTCGAAAGCACAGTAGTGTATTCAATTTTTTTAAAACGAAAGTAACGTTCTGTCTTGAAAATTAACGCACTTAAATGATCGTGACCTGGGGCTTTATTTAAGTCGTGAAATAGAATAGAATATATTAGTATAATGTTCATTGCATAAATATAACCATATTGTGGATTATAGGAAAAACAACACCAATAAAAGCAGAACATAAGAATATGAAAAATTACACAGCCCTGCCCTGCAACCTGAGGCTTCTAGTTCCCTTCTATATTATGATAGAATGAAAACTGAAACCAGAAGTCACAGAAAACCGGACAGGGCTACATGAACCTTTATTCCTATAAAGTGTTAGCGGAATAACAAGAAGCAATTGAATCTGGTTCAAATCTGTTTGCTCACTGATAAGAATGATTTGATGTTTAGTACATTTACTTGAGGCTCTTGGACGATGCATGAGGCGTTTAGGATACAGGAAAGATATACATGGAGCTTTTTAGGATCACTCAATTTTGTTTTTATCTAAATCTGTCTTTACCCGTCTAACGATATTGCGACACAAGCTATTAAATGCAGCAAGTAACAATTAACAGAACAACAAAAAACATAAATAGGTGGAAATTAATAAGTGATAATTTCCCTATTATCGTCGAAGCTAGATGTTATTGTCAGGTTTTTTTTACATGAAGTCGTCCTACACAAATCGCTTAGCAATGAAACAGAAAAGAATAACATATTTGAGCTAGGGTACAGCGTTTCCTATAAAATTTGCATGTGCCTCCAGAGAAAACTCAGATCATCCAGTCTGATTAGAGTTTGCATTGTACTCTGTGGGCAGCTAATGATCCAAAGTATCTTCAGGCGAACAGAGAAGACTCAGATCAGCCTGTGCGGCGCACAGACTGATCTGGGTCTTCGCTGGGCGAACACACAATCTTGTAGGAAAGGCTTTGCCCCAACTCATTTCTCATGCAAATAATTCTGCGACTGTCATTTTTCTGCTGCTGCAGAATACAGTGGAATTTCGATAATTCAAAGTCGAAGGGACCAAACAGTTTTGTTTGAATTATTGCGACTTTGAATAATTGAGGGTTAAAATGCATACATATATTTCAGTTGGGACTTCAAAATGATTTTGAATTATTGAGAATTTTGAATTATTGGAGTTTGAATTATCGAGGTTGTACTGTATACATTTTACAAATGGCATGGACCGTTTAGTTCCTGAAAAGGTTGTTTTCCACTTATATGACATCATTTGCCAATTTGTACAATCATGACGTATGATCTGATAACTTTTGCGATTTATCTTCACTTGTAAATAATAAAATATATTTATATTATTTTGCCCTTTTTTGTAATTTATACTTTCTAGATATCAGTACGGTTTGATGCCTTTGTAAGCGCGTACATGTATGTCCGTACGGCGAAATCGCTTCCTTCTTACTGAAAAACTTCACGCTTTGTTCTCAAGCTGGTTAAATCTCTAGATACATTCCAAGAGACCCACCTTCTCTTTCTTATTCATCAGTCTGACTGCTTGGCATTATTACCACAGTTCTTGAAATAGATCCCTGCCGCTATTTTCCATTTTGATTTTCAGTGGAGATGACTCATATTCAAACTTGATCGAGATATCATCCAAACAAACATTCAGGTTAAGTTTCATGAAGATTGAAACAAAAGTGTGGCCTCTAGAGGGTAAACAAGGTTTTAAAGAAATTTGACCTACATTGTAGTGACCTATTTTTTTACCTGACATGACCCATATTCAAACTTGACCGAGATATCAGCATGTCAAACATTCTGGTAAAGTTTCATGAAGATTAAAGCAAAACTGTGGCTTTTAGAGGGTGAACAACATAAATGTTGACGACGTACGTACGACGGACACAGGGTGATCACAATTTCGTGCTCAGGTGAGCTAAAACTAACTAGACACCCTTCCATTGGAAATAGACCGATCCAAAGAAAGAGTTGTAGTAGGTCCACACGACGTAAATGGTTTAAGGAAAACGGATACACTTTCTGGCGTGGCAATTCTGATAAAATAGTTTACCTCAGTTCTGAAAAAAGGATCTGCTTTAAAAGGAAAGACTGCTTTAACGAATTTGCATCTAATGATATTCCGGATATAACTGGTAGTTGATGGGCATGCAAAGTCAATCCATGTACATTCGTGTGTGTGTATGAGCGCGCGCACGTGCGCGCGTGTGTGTGTATGTGTAAACCATGCCGAATATGGCAAAGATCAGCAACTCATCTACCCAGTGTGCGTCACCGGGGCGTCCAGCTGATATTGGCTTACAGTTGGGCAAGGCCTGCTATCCTTGTAGCAGGTAAGGGTAGAGGGGGAATGTTTTTATTTCTTCTGTTTCTTCACTTTCACTCTTGTTCCTCATTCTTCCCTGTCCCTAACTTTCATCTCTTCTACTATCTCTTCTGTCTCTTATCTCCCTTTCTCTGGGAGACGACACAAAATGACCCACAAGGGTTGACGTGTCGTTAAACCCCAACACAATCAAATCTACCCAGTGTGATCAGGCGTTTGCAGTTCAGCTAGAGTAAATCAAATGGAAAGTGAACGCGGAGGCAAGCTGGCCCGGCCTTTCGCTGATCATATATATATATATATATATATATATATATATATATATATATATATATATATATATATATATATAGAGAGAGAGAGAGAGAGAGAGAGAGAGAGAGAGAGAGAGAGAGAGAGACACCATTTTTCTGTGATGTGGTACATGTATGTGCTGAAATTTGAAATTCACTTGTTAAATTTTACAATCGTTTAAAGTAATATACCCCACTAAAGCTCTTGAACCTTTACGATGAATGGCGATATTAAAGCGAGAGTAATACTAATCCTTCTAGAAGTGGTAAGCGAAATTACAGCATATGGCATTTTAGTTTTTTCAATATACAGTTAACTTTTGTTATCTCAAATACTGATATATCAAACCACTGCATAAGTCAAACTAAATAAAGGTCAGTTGTTTGCTTTATGCTCCTTGTACAGTTCGGCTCTTTTTATCTGTAACTTTTGTTAACTCAAACCAGAAAGTTTTGTCCCGAGGAATTTGAGATACAATGTAACGAGAGTCAACGGTATTTTAGAGGAAATCATTTGGCATTTCATGTGAATCGTCTGCCAGACGATTCACATGAAATATCAAGATTTATTTTCTCAGAAAAAATAAAATCAAAAAATCAAAATGATCTCTGCTGCAACTGTGATCAGCACTTTAAGGATTTAAAATTAATTACAGATGTGTGTGCTTATTGTAGGACTGGGACTGGTTGCATTTGTAGATTTTCTGCCTATTCCGCCATAGGAAACTACTTTTGTGTCTTCAAGTTTGCTTTTCGTAGCGCCAAGCCTCTTCGGAACCGGGATTTACTCTAAAAGAAAAGAATTTGCTCCTAAGGGGAGCGAACTCTTTCCTTTTAGAGAGGACCCATTTTCCACCATTTTGACAGAGGTGTCCTCTTGAAAGTGCATCCACCCCCTTAATTTACATACGCATCCATTTAATGACAAGAGCTTACTTGCAAGAGAGATAGAAAATGTCAAAATGGATGTTTTTAAGAAGTTGTATCTTTTATTTTTCACCAGAGGCATACGTATTGACCAAACAAATGCTATCTATAGATCTTTCCCATTGCTATTACACATATATAGACCCTCAGTTTCAACATGTTAACATATTATGAAAACACGCCTATTCAAATATACAGAAAATTTAACCTCCAAAAACTGAAAATTTTCATATAAAAACTCTGATATTTTTTCATATTTCTGCTCAAAAACATAGATTGTGGGTAGTCATTAGAACCGCCTCAGCGAGGCGGTTCTAATGAGTACCACAATTTATGTTTTTGAGCAGAAATAAGAAAAATAGTCTTTACCCCTGTAAACCCCAGTTTTACTATATAAAAGTGTGGTTTAAGGGGGTCAAAGCTATAGGGGCATGTTTTCTGAAGACATCTTTGTAAACTGTGTTACTCTTTAATAGTTATAGTTTTAAATTAGGCGTTTTAGTCAAACAGTTTTTTTTATTTCTGCTATAATAATATTTCTTCATGGAGAAATAATAAAACATATGTCTTCTCTAGAACAATGACAACCGTAACAGTATTCTCACCATCTAATGCAGGGAAAAATGGGTAGATTTTGTTATAAAACATATTATAATAAGAGGGCATTTTTCCTTTTCAAGAAGACTTTTTTTCAGAAGGGGGACAAGACAATGTTGACATAGTTACCTCGCCTGAAAATGTATCCATTCCCCATAAGGGGAGTAACTGTTAAGGCTTACATGCTTCCAGGTCTGATTTTTTTTTTTTTTTTTTTTTTTTTTTTTTTTTTGGTTAGCAATGTATGTAATATGTTGTTTTCATTGTACATGTACGTGATGCATTGTTTACAATATCTGTGATGTGTTGTATTTAATATCTTGTTACCACGGTTTGTCTCCTTGAGAAAAGGGATCTATTCTAAAAGGAAAGAATTTGCTCCCAGAGAAAGGGAGCAAATTCCTTCTTTTTTTTTTTAGAGTAGATCCATTTGCAGTAGGGGACTGGTATCCAGAAAAGCCAACAGGAAGTCACAATAATTGTCCCCCTTTTAGAAAATGGCAGCAAACTTATGAAGTGGATCCAGTCTTCTTAAACCAAGCGCATCTGAACGTACAAATCATTTGTCATTGTTGTTGCTGTTGCTGCTGTTGTTGTTGTTTTTGTATGCATGCGTGTGCGTGTGATCGAGCATGTGCAGTGTCCAAAAATATAGTCTAAACCATTCCTGAATAATCTTCAAACAGTTTAATTATTGATTATCGATTATCTGACCTATCTAATAAGCTATATAATTTTAATGTTTTTAATCCGGATTAAACTGATTAAAAGATTTATAACCTTAGTGGTTTCCTGTTATCAAACAATATGTAAGCTCTTGTAATTATCTGAGCCAGTTATCGGCATAACATCACGAAAACACGCCTATATAATTTTGACCCCCTTAAACCCCACTTTTATATAGTAAAACTGGGGTTTGCAGGGGTATACATTATTTTTCTTATTTTTGCTCAAAAACATAGCTTGTGGGTACTCGTTAGAACCGCTTCGCCGAGGCGGTTCTAACGGGTACCCACAAGCTATGTTTTGAGCAGAAATATGAAAACTATCAGAATTTTTTATCTGAAAATTTTCATTTTTTGGTGGTAAAACTTTCAGTATATTTGAATAGGCGTGTTTTCGTAATGAGGGCCTCAGATAAGGTCGATGTCTACGTGTTAACGGTTTCTGCCATTTATTTAACCCCATTATGCCCTGCGTCCCATTAAAGAGACATTGGTAAACTGTACAGACCCAGATCAGACGAGAACGTGACGTCTGATCATGAGCTACACTGTTTGCATTAAATGCAGGAGATATAGCCGTTTTAAAAACTTAACCGAAAACTCAAACCAACGCCGACGCCGACACCGTGATGAATGCTATAGCTGTAGCTGTAATTTCATACAGGCTAAAGAGGATAACACAGGGGAACCGGGCCAGAAATTATGAGAAGATTCACGTTGTGACTCCTACAGGCAAAAATCTGGAAGCCGATGTTACAACAACCAACGTTCCTGATCATAGAGCAATGTACGCAAGAAAGAAAGTACAGGTTAACCGCTTAGAAGACTAAGCCTGCCCAGGACAACTGTGGCTCGGTAAGCTGACCGACTCGATCATAAGGCATGCAAATAATTTCAAGCATAACATTCGCCCGCGTATCTTAATTGCGGGTCGCCCTGGCGAGCCGCATGCTAATCACACATCAAATACGGGAATTATACCGAACCCAGCTTAAGCGGAAGTAACTACCAGGACTGTTGACATAGTCTTGATAGTAGTCGTGCATCTGATAACGAACAGAATAGATAAAAATGTTTTATTATCCGATTTTGACCTCTTTCGGGTATACAATTAACGGGCTCGTTCGCTTCCATACCGATTACACCCTCAAATGAAATTATGTTTCAGCAAGTACGAGATCTCATCAAGACATTAAAGGAGCAGCTCATAAAGGATTGGTGCGTCTAGTATTGATATTTTCACAGAATTTGAGAAGTAGCTTTACTGGCATTAAAATGAAAGCCTTCGATTGTCGACTCAGCTAGTATTAGCCAAGGATTCCTATATCTATAGTGATCTGCTATAGTCAAAATGTTGAAAACTCACCATAGCTGTCAAGAAACAAAGTCCGTGGCACCTATTATTTGAGGGGCAAATTTGGCAGTTCGGAGTGAACCGAAATTCGGAAAACCATCACGAAAACATGCCTATATAATATTGACCCCCTTAAACCCCACTTTTATATAGTAAAACTGGGGTTTACAGGGGTATACATTATTTTTCTTATTTCTGCTCAAAAACATAGATTGTGGGTACTCGTTAGAACCGCCTCGCCGAGGCGGTTCTAACGAGTACCCACAATCTATGTTTTGAGCAGAAATGTGAAAATTATCAGATTTTTTATTTGAAAATTTTCAGTTTTTGGAGGTGAAATTTTCTTTATATTCGAATAGGAATGTTTTCGTAATGCAACGAGTTATTTAGGTTAGTTCAATGAATCTTGATACATATGCCATCATGTGCGGCATAAGCCAACATGCTATTGCTGAAGTTTAACGACCCGCTAGCGTTTTGAAAAAGCTAAACTTGTATTGTAATGCATTATCTTTCAACAAAAAATATGAAAAGGTCGACCTATTGCTTTGACCTTTATATTTGATGTTCATTACGATACATTCATTGTACAATTTAGGTACTTATAAATATCTAAATCAAAAGGTCACAGTGACAGGTCAATTTTGTCGGCACATAGAAAACTATTACATGTTTATCATGAGTTGTCAATATAATTTATTATTATCATTTATTGCTACCATTCTGCCTGCCTGCAAACATGCACGCCTGCCTGCCCATCTACCAACCTTTCTAGGACATGAACTTGGGAAATCATTATGAATCAGAAAGGAATACAAAAATTGTGAATAGCCTGGTAGCATGTAGTTAAATCTCATTTAATCTGAAAATGACTACTTTTGAAGCTCTTTTAAGTACTTGACTCGCATAGTATGTGTTTTAGCCAGGTCAGGCGAAACTGTGGCATAAGGCGAATGAACGCACTTTATAGTTTTTTTTCTCCATTTTTAAAATGGATATAACTTTTTTTTACTTCCTTCTAGCTTACCTGTACACCAATCCCCTTCTGAAAGGGATCTACTCTAAAAGGAAAGAATTTTCTTCCCTTAGTAAACTGGCCTCTTTTCAGAAGGGAGCGAAAACAAATTTGACGGAATTGTCTCCCTTAAAATTATATCGATGCTCATCAACAAATTCTCGACCAGCAAAGACCCTGGAATTATGTAGCCAGAATTTGTGTTTGCGATCTGTGGAGGATATGATCAGACTGTGCGCAGATTGGCAGGCCTAAGCCATCGTCATTCTTATGTATCAACCCATTTTTTTCGTCACACTGCTATGTAATGTCAAATAAGTGGCTGTGAGTGCTGCTTTCAACCTTTAATCCGGTGAATTTAAATATCTGCAGGCGACAGTACATTTTTTGCTTATTTTCTCCAGCAAGTACGCGTTGACATTTTACATAAATCTCTCCTAAGGAGCCGATTTACATCAAATGTCAAACCCTATATTTTTCCTGGAATATGAGGGAAAATATGATTAATAATTTGTCATCTGCCAATGTTATATGTCAAAGCATAATGTTTTTACCATAAACCGCTATTAACACTTAGCCTGAACACGCTATTGGTCTATTCAGCAGATGACATATCAAATTATTTTCTTATTTTTCTCAGAAGACAGGATTTGACATTTCGTGCAAACTGTCTTCATTGGAACAGATTGCATGAAATGTCAAATCCCGTTTCCTGGAAAAAATATATATATTTCAATACGTCGTCTGTCGAAAATTTTACCAAACATGTTAAGAGTCTATTAGAACAAAGAAATAAGGATGAAAGTGAATCCTCACCCTGATTTGGCAAAGTTGCTCCAGAGTGCCATAATTTTCTTCGATAATTGCCTTTCCTCAGGAGAAGGTGAATACTCCTTGCTGACATGTAAAGCATCCAGCATTGCCCTTGAAAATCCAAACACCAGACCAATCTCTTCTCCATGACTCGCACCTGTGACCCACGTGGGAGTAGAATATTTGCCAATCAAAAGAGGTGATCGTGAAGTGAATTCATATACAAATCTCTTTGCTCTCTTAGCTAGATCAGCGTGAATGTTGGCTGTTTTAAGGTTAGGAACAGTAAATACGTAGTCTGTTGACAGCTCCATAAGCATGTCACGTAATTTGACGCTATCCCCAGGTGCTGTTATATCTGAGTATCGCATTGCTAGCAGGTCAATGGCGTGCTCTGGTGGCTCCATATGGTACACCTGGTGAAAAACATTCGGTAAAACTCGGCTAACTAGAGCCGATTTCTGTACGTGGAAGTTTTCTACATCAGTAACCAAAAGCAAAGCTTTCCATAAAAATGTCATATAAGATGCCCCTTCCATATTATTTCCGCCTATGAGAAAATCCAGGGAAGCGAAGAAGTTCCTGACGTCACTGTAGCTGGTATTTTTATATGTTAACATTCTTTTCGGGTCGGCTGCTACAAAATCGCCATCAATTACGGGGGAGAAAGGCATTTGGTAGAAAGAAAGAGCCAGTCCGGACATTATTTCGCGCGTTGTTTTGTTGCGTAGACAAGAAATAACTTCGGCAGCAGACAAAAAAGAGCAGTCAAGATGGTGGCCAATTGTGACATAATTCTCAGATTCATCAGACGGTTCTTTATAAAATGTTCCTATGTCTATTGGAGTCCCACTCGCTGCAATAACTCTTTTGAAAAGTCCCTTATTTCCGGGATACATGGCTTGGTAAATAGCACAAGTCGAACCAGCGGACTGCCCCAACAGGGTCACTTGGTGGGGGTCACCATCAAATGCAGCAATATTATCGTGAACCCATTTTATTGCCAGATGCTGGTCCCAAAGCCCAAAGTTTCCCGGAATAGTTGCGTCCCCTGTCGATAGAAATCCAAATATGGAAAGTCTGTAGTTTATGGTCACAATAATGACGTCACTGTATGCACTTAAAATATCGCCCACGTATAGATTTGAACCTCCCGTTGTGAAAGCGCCGCCATGAATATAAATAATCACAGAGTAGGAACTATTGCTCTTGGAACTATTTCCTGGGGCGTATATATTCAGCATCAGGCAGTCCTCTGAAATTGTAAATTTGTCCAGCGGAATGATTTGCGGTCCTCCTTGAGGACACATGTCACGATGATAAGTGGCATCGTAAGTGTCAGTTAACGGTTGCTTGGCAACCGGTTTTGCGAATCTCAGATTCTTGACAGGAGTCTCAGCATATGGTATACCAAGAAACTGACGAACCTCACGGCTGATTCCATCCACTAACACGGTTGTCTCTAGTCCTAAAAACGTCCCCGCTTTAGTTGTCACGTGTATTTTGGACGAATGTGACAATTCCGATGAAATAGTTATGGCGATTAAAAGAAAAAGTACCGTTTTTGTCATAATTAAATTATGTGAGGAAAAACAAGTTATCACATATCCCAAAACACCGTCTCCAATATTAATTTTCGTTTACTTCACTGCAGTAATTTTCTTTTCTGATTAGACCACAGTATGTGTATAATAGAATCCGAGTTAATAATATATGAGAGTAACGTGAGAAAAGGTACCTTCCGAAATGTGCGTCAAACGAAGACGCTTTTAACCTGCGCATGCGCACAGTTTGACTAGCCGAAGATGCAAATTTTTTTCATGCGGACAATGAAGACACTGATCAGATTGCGCGGATGCACAGGCCGATATGAGTCTTCGTTAGGCGCACCTCTAGAAGTTACGTTTCCTCATGTGGTTTCGATAAATTTGCAAGACGATTGTATTATTGCCTCTTCTCATTTAGTTTAACCACTTACCCTAAATTTGCGGACATTCAACCACTAACCATACTTGCCATAAATTTTGAACAAATAAAATTTTACTATTTGTTGGTATGTCTAAAACTGCTAGGCGAATGGCAATTAGTGTAGACCCAGATCAGACGCCGCGTTCTGCGGCGTCTGTTCTGGGTCTACACTGTTTGTACAGGCTTGTCTGTCCGAATACTTAGGCTACCTTTAGTATTTTGACCCGCCTCAAATTTGTATTTGAATAAATCCAGTAGACTAAACTTGAATTAACCATATATTCCAAATGGTTCTAATGTAAGGTTCTTGCTTGACTGACGATTTATTAAAAGGTAAAATATTTTAGCCATGATCGTTAGGGGTCCATTTTGCACTTAAACTGAGTACCGTACTCGTAAAGGCTTGAATCGAAGATTATTCAAATGCTTTTGCATGCTATGTGAAACATTTATCTCGTCTCACACTTACATATTATACTAATATAGTCCAAGAGAATGCGACTTAGAAAATATTAACCAAGAATGGTACCATACGGTCCGCGTCATGCGAAAACGGATCTTCGGCCATATTCGGACAGCCAAGGCCCAGATCAGCCCGCGCATCCACGCAGTCTGATCAGAACATTTATTTTCCACTGACGGAACCATTGGATACTACAGAATGTATGAATGGAGAGCAAATGCCTGGATGATACTCTGCGCATGCGCAAGATGATCTGAATTGACCTATTTTGCGCATGTTTGAAGGTACTTTTTCGCTCGACGAAGCCCATATTACGTTGATTAACGAAGGCACTAAAGTAATTTCATACAGTCTATAAAGTCGCTGTTCGAACATAAATACCTGGGCCTTTTAGACTGTATAACTACCCAGATTACGAAAATCCGGGTAACTGCACGTTGATTATGTCATCGGTTACCTTTTCTTGGTTCCCGACTCCTGGCATATGATAGCTCATTTTTAGTCCATTATCACCCTATAGGATAAAAGCTTGAGCCGGGTTAAAAAAAAGGAACATTATGACGTGTAATCAACATAAATTCAGGTCATTCTATGCACGATTCATACAATCTGATCGGCGTTCGCTGTTCATCGTACGAATTCATCGTCATCTGTAGATTGTCTCTACGAACAACAAAGACTAACCAGAATAGGGATTGGGTGTGCAGGCTGATCTGAGCCTTCGCGTTTTGCGCATGTCAAACCCGGTGCTTTTTGAGTGGCGTGGTTTAAGTAGCATTTGTTTTCTTTCGTCTACTCCAAAGCAGTCACATCTGACTATCACGTCAGGGCACATTTCAATGGTGAAGAAAAACCCGAGTAGTTGATTGTATCTGCAACCGGGAAAGAACTGCCAACCATTCACAGATAACCACGTCCCTATATCCCCAGCTGATTCGAACCTACAGTGGCAGGGGTGTGCAGAAAGTCATGAGACAAACCTCGCTACCAAATGAGCTATCCTGGGGAATGGATATAACCGGCAATATCACCTGACACGGAAGTATTTGCCTCCCTTCTCACTACAGAGGGCTGTTCTTTACTCATTTATGCCGAGTGGTATAAATAAATAAATAAATAAATAAATAAACTCAGAGCTACAAGTTCCTTCCTTATAAGTTTCGAGTCAAATTGCCTTTCGGTTCAGGAGAAGATTTTCAAAATTGATTTTTAAGATGGCGGCCATAGTGGCCAATTTTGATTTCCTATCAAAATGAATTCAGCTATTTTTGAAATACAAGTCACCCCGATACATCCTACCAAGTTTAGAATTAATTGGCCTTTCCACTCTCGAAAAAAATTTCAAAATAGATTGTCAAGATGGCAGCCATTGTGGACAGCTTGGATTTCCGATCGGAACGATTTTAGCTATTTTTTATCTAAAATTCGCTCAGATACCTCCAACCAAGTTTCAGGTAACTTGGCCTTTCCATTCAGAAGAAATTCAAAATAGATTTTCAAGTTGGCGACCATGGCGGTTATCTTGGATTTCCGATCGAAATGAGTTAAATTATTTTTTATGTACAAGTAACCACAATACTTCCTATCAACTATCGTCAATTGGCCTTTCGGGTCAGGAGAAGAAGTTCAAAATATATTTTCAGAATGGCGGCCGTAGCGGCCATCTTTGATTTTCCATCGGAACGATTTTAGCTACTTTTGATTTACAAGTTACCCCGATACTTCCTACAAAGTTTTAAGTCGATTGGCCGTAAGGTTCGGGAAAAGTTTTAAACATATTTTCAAAATGGCGGCCGTGACGGCCATCTTGGTTTTCCGATCGGAACTATTGTAGCTATTTTATAAGCAAGTCGCCCCGATACCTCTTACCAACTTTCGGGTCAGCTGGCCTTTCCGTTTAGAAGAAGAACTTCAAAATAGATTTTGAAGACGGCGGCCATGGTAACCATCTTGGATTTCTGATTGAAACAATTCTAGCTATTTTTTTATCTACAAGTACATACTTTCTACCAAGTTTTGAGTCAGTTGGCCTTTCGATTCAGGAGAAGTTCAAAATAGACCTTTCTATTTTTAGCTCTGGTGGCCATCTTGTTCAATGGAACAATTTTAGCTATTTGGTAGAGAGTCATCAAGCCAATATTCCTGTTAAATTTGTTTGAAATTGGCAGGGGTGTAGTTGACATTTAAAACAAATTGTTTCTTGAATGTCTTCACAATTTTTTTCAGTCGTAGTGCAAGAACAAGAATTTGTAACGTAACATGCTTTATATGGTCTTTTCTGGTGCTTCGAACGTTGGAAGCTTATCCTGACTCTATTTAAAAGTTACTGCAATTACAGACCGTATACGATGACCATCATTTACTGATTTCTCATCTTACGAAGTTTGCATATACATTTGTACATACTATGTGTTTGTACTGCTAAGTCTCTTTTTAACCTTTCACTCCCGAGTTTCTGACGTGGACCCTTCCATTTCTGAATTTGGACACATTCATTGTTGCAAATAGCAGTTTCAGTCAAAAATCAATAGCAAACAGTGTGGATCCCGATAAAAACGGCTTGTAACGAGCCGTCTAATCTGGATCTGCGCTGTTTGCAAAGGTATCTATCTAAATAGATTAAAGGGTACAAGTATCAAAGTTATGCAAACGTCACACATTATAACTTTTTTACGGCGTGAACCAAACCACTTCTCGTGGAGTCTGTTGGATACCTTGCTTCAAATGTCTAATAGAAAATTCAAGTTTACCCGGTAAGAGGTTTGCATTTAATATTAGAATAAAATGAAATATAAAAAAGTCAATAATCTTGAAGAGACTTAAGTTCAGTTCATTTAAAACCTTAGACTCAGCATAAACTCGTTTGCACCAGAGGATGCAAACTTCTTGTTAGGTTTCCGCAATTTGTACGAGATGTTTACAAATCAGTACTGTAGATAATCTAAATACAGATCCTTTAGGGATAGTAGATCGAATTCTACAATTGGGAGTAATTTTCATAATGCTGATGATAACATGAACAATTTCTGGATACAGGATTTTGGTGTCTTTTATTTTTTTTCAGGAATCGGGGTTGTGAATTTCAATATCACGATCAGAACTACACGTACAGTAGCTTATTGACATTAATTATTGAGCGACGAATAGATGTTTTATACTTACAGCAAATAATAGATGTTTCAGTATTCAAGAAGTAAGCAGCTATGGAAGAAACCACAGATTTGTTTCTAAACATACTTGGCAAATCAATAAATTCGATACTCTTATTTATCTATGGAATTCTTATTAACCCATTTTAGTCTAGAGACCCACAAAAGATAACGGGCAAACAGTGCGGACACAGATCAGACTGTGACCAGGGTCTCCACTGTTTGCAAATGGTTTAGTCATTTTCCTCTAGAAAATATCAAAATCACATAGCCTGACATAGCTTAAATTGAAGTTTCACTCTATCATTATATGACGTGGGTGAGTTTATTCAGTCTAAAATGAGTTAACTGTCTTACATGATTGATTTCTAAGTAATGTTTTATGTCAGATTCAGAATATAAATCTTTCGTACTATGTGTTGACTGTTTTTATTTTAGATACAGACATAATCATGTTATACATGGTATTTCTTTATCTTTTTACTAAAGTTGTAGGCTAATTCTAACTTAAAGCATAGCATATCCATTACGAAAACATGCCTATTGAAAATTTCACCACCAAAAACTGAAAGTTTTCAGATAAAAATTCTGATATTTTTTTCATATTTTTGCTCAAAACAAAGATTGTGGGGACTCGTTAGAACCACCTTGGCGAGGAAACCACTTTTGAGCAGAAATAAGAAAAATAATGTATACCCCTGTAAACCTCAGTTTTACTATATAAAAGTGGGGTTTAAGGGGAGGGGGGGGGGGGGGGGGCAAAATTATATAGGTATGTTTTCATGATGTCGGACAGAATTTCAGCAGACCATATATATTGATTTTTTTTCTGGGAAAAATTTAAAAAAAAAAAAAAAAAAAAAATCATCAATTTACCGTCTGCTAAATTAGCCGAGTGGTAAAGGTTAATCGGCACTAATAAGAAATCCAGAGAAAGTGGAAACAACGCGGTCACGACCACCTCTGTTATCATTCCCTTCAATAAAACAGCTATCCAAACAGATCATCCAAACTTCGTCATTTCTGTTCATATGTGTCAGCACTGTAATACTTCTTTCCAGATAAATAGTAGTTATATCAGCGTAGATATATCCAATGACATTTGAGATATCATTTTTCACTAAAGCGACACGAAATCTTTGACCTGCTGGCGCGGTGAGGGTTGTGCTAAACGAATATGTCCCTGTCGTGGGCGCTGTGAAAAGTCCATGTTTTTCGTTGTACGCTGATTCCTTGTTAAAAAGGACCGTTCCAAATATTATATGTTGCCCGTACGTGCCTTGAGTAAAATCTTGTCGGAGAGCAACCATGAAGCTTGGCTTAGCTATATCACATTCTGCAATAATGTATAAAAACGCCCACGTTCAATTAGGCCAAATTAATAAGAAAGAAAGATGACTAAATCATAGCATATCGAATATCAACCCTCAACCTATACCATCCCTCGGACCGTCGGTCCTCGGGATAATATGGGTGTCTCAGGTTGATATTGGGTATACTATGAAAATGGACAAATAATAATTTCTATTTAGCACATGATGCCATATCGCCCACCCTTTATCGCACCCAAAAAGCCGTATCATACCTCTGACGTCACAATTTTCGGAGCACTCGGCTGTCTTCAGATGGCAGCGACGCCGCTTCCAGACAGTCGCAATTTGCAAGTACTCTTTTGATATGCGTTTAGTAAATAAACAACATGAAGTCATTAAAGAAACACACAGAATTTCAGAGAAAAAAAAAATGGATGGAAAGCCAATGGAGGCGATTGCCGCCTGGTTGCTAGATCTTTAACGCTTGACGATAAGGGTGACAAGGGACCTTGACAGACTGCAGGCTTGGGAAAATAAATAGGATATGCCCTTCAAGTCTCAGGTAATCAGGATTGCTTTGTTCAGGACTCCCCTTGATACACAACTTATACTCCATGGTCAGGTCCTGGAGGTTGTAAGCAGTGCCAGGTACTTGGAGTGGATATTTCCAGCAACCTAAACTGGAACACGCACGTGCACAGGGCAACAGCCGGTACAAATAAGTCATTCGGATTTATTAGCCATAATATTAAGACCAAGTCCCCCGAACTCCGAAAAATGGCATACAAGACCCTTGTTCGTCCCCAGCTGGAGTACA
Source organism: Anodontia alba (assembly GCA_964016985.1). Classification (NCBI taxonomy): domain Eukaryota; kingdom Metazoa; phylum Mollusca; class Bivalvia; order Lucinida; family Lucinidae; genus Anodontia; species Anodontia alba. Next base: position 9,491,284 of record OZ024824.1, read on the forward strand.
CTTCAGCAATGTGAGACCTCCATACTGAGGAACAGACCCATGAAATAAAGACGGTCCGAAGAAGAGCAGACTGGTAGACCCTGAACGATTGGAACAGGACAACTTGTGTCTTTTCACTACTGCACCAGCTGGACTGGCAAACCAGTGAAGAGAGAAGATCAATGGTCCGTCTCTGTCTCTTTTACAAAATTGTTTATGGCATTGTGGCCGTACCCCTACCCGATTATATACAGCCCACCAGTAGCCTTCCAGATATAACTCAATGACCTTTCAACAGATCCATACTGAAAAAGATTACTGCAAATACATGTATTCCTCCTTTCCCCTGTCCATTATCCAGTGTAATGCCCTGAATATGTTGTAGTCTCTTCAGGTCTTGATTCGTTTAAGACCGCAGTAGGAGAGCTTCAGCATCCCAAACCATAAACAGTACAACTGCATGTTTTTATCCTGTTTTTAGAAGTTTTTACCTGCTTGGCGCTTTAAGGGTTAAGAGGTCATTTATGACAGTGACATGCTTATTTACAGTAAAATAAACAATACAACTGGAGACATCCAGGAAAGGACACATTTATAAAATAGAGCACTCTAGATAGTTACCGAACTACAATGGAAACAGAAGGTTTTGAGACATGAGAGACGAAAATATTTCATGGAAAATAAAACGAAGAAAACGGAACAACAATATAAGCACCCCTTTGGAATGGACGACAGCGAGACTGTTGGGGACTGAACACTTAATACATGCATATAGAAAAAGTATTATGGGATAGGTTAAAGCGGGGTCTCAAACCGGTTTTACTCGCACGAAAACTCGCTCTTAATTCTGATATAGATCCAAATGACAAACGTGTTCTCCGTTACCTCATCGGTTATCCTTCACAGTGAAACACATATATTCACAAACATAATGACGAAGTGCACAGTGGCGATCTATTGCCAGAACACAAGGAAACAACAGAACGTACTTAATTAAGTTCTCAATACTACGAAGAAACAAAAAATGACGGTTTAAGATGATACATTTCCAGGTACTCATAATACCTTATTCGACCTAATTACCGCACTGTGAGCTTAGGATTTTCAAAATTACTGGAAAAGGTTGTAGTAAAGTATCCACCTGATAAGGACTATAAAGAAAGATAAGAAGATGAATTCATGAGATAATTATTAATGATACTTGTGCGATATTTTTTCTGATTTCTTTACAAAGGCATATGTTGTTGATACTCATCTTGTCGAGGCAATTCAAATGAGTACCAATAACATATTTGTTTTTATAAAGAGGCAGATAAAAGTACATGAGCTGGAATTTGAAGACTAAAAAATTGCTTGACTGTGCGCTTATAAGGGCATTCGCGGTAGTTAGGTCGAATAAAGTCCCAGCTAGCATTCTACATAAATCTACAGCGGGCAGTTATCGGCCCGTCAGCTACCCTGACGGACCGATAACGGCCCGCTATAGATTTATGTAGAATGCTTACTGGGGTAGTTCGTTTGCGTAGGGATATTCTTACTCATTAGTGGATCTACACATTAACATCAACGCTGCGATGAAGCAAAATTGATGTTCGACTACAGACAGACCACTGTGGAAAACCATGTGGTTTGTATGCGAGCGCTAACGTAATTACCACTGCGTGAACGTCAAAGCAAAGAAAATCACTAACCACAGTGAGCCTGACCTCACACGATGACGAGCTGTTTGTAGGACTGTGCCTATCATTTACAATGCGAGCCGCAACGTGAGAAAACATACCTTCTGACATATGAGCTGCCCAACGGAGACTCAGATCAGAATGTGCATTCGCGCAGTCTGATCGGTCTTCGTTGTTCGAATTCATGGCTATTCAAATTGTGCACAAAGAAGATTCTGATCAGACTGCGCGAATGTGCAGGCTGATCTGAATCTTCGCTGGGCGCACATGCCCGCAGGTAAATTTCCTGACGTTGCGGTTCAATACGTACTACAGCTGGATTCAAGCGCCGAGATGCGATCTTGTATAATTTGTAACTGGTCCTGCGAATAAATATCCGTTCCGCTCCCATCTTGAAGAAGGTATGGCGCAGCTTTGTCTACAAGGCACCAGAGTACCAGTAGCAAAATACACGGATTAAGTTTAGAACACATGTCTTTTCTGTTCACTCAAACACTACAAACACAGGAATGTTTTACTCAATGTTTTATCACTTAGTATTTCTATAACTATGCCAGGAAATAGGCCCTTAAACAATGTGGGGGACCTTGATCAGTCCACGCATTCGCGAAGCCTCATCAGGGCCTTCATATCCTCTTACAGAATAAAAATATACTATAGTATAGATAGATAGAGAAGGATCTGATCAGAATGTGCGAATGCACTTGCTGATCTGGATCTGGACAGTCGCTGTTCACATATGCCATCAGAGCCTTTTCCTACATTACAACATAAAAAGCAACAATGTCATCAGCATGGTGATACGCACATATCTGCGACTGTAACATTTGTTCGGATTTATGGCAAAGTCACGATGAGACTACTATGTGCACCAAACATATCTATTTTAATACTGTATTTTACAGAAAATGCGAACTCAACACATATTCTAGTTATTGTATATACTCGTATAACCTCTGCTCAATTGTGCTTAAATGATTAGTGATAATGAATATCAACATGGACGGTCGAAGTGTCTGAATATCAGTTGCGTTTCTGAAGCCCGATTTTTCGAAGAAACAGACAGTCCATACAACAGAGTATTTGGTGCACTAAGCGAATATTCTAAATTTCATAAACCCTTATTAGTTCAACAAGAGTCCTGTAACTAGTAAATAATGAAAATGCGTGTCTTCATCATCGATATCACGGACGACTTTAGGAGTGAACATGCATCTATTGTGCCAATAAAAGAGAATTAAGCAAAACCCTGACCAGCCTGCGTTTACACACAGTATGATCTGTGCTCCAGCTATCCGAAACGCGGTACCATCTGAGTGCGTAGATTTGCCGCCATTTTACAAGCGAGACAACTGCTGTGACATCCTGTTTTGCTTTCCTGAACAGCAATGCTCTTTTAAAGTGATCTACTTTAAAAGGAAAGACTTTGCTCCAGTTGGGAGCAAACTCTTTCTTTATAAAGTAGACCCTTTTCAGAAGGAACTAAAATTAATTTCGACAGAGTTGCCTCCCTTGAAAGTATATCCCTTCCCTTAAAGGCGCGGTTCATATAGGCCGCAACGTGGGAAAATGTACCTTCAAGCTGACATGTGCGCCCAGTCAAGACTCCTGAAGATCACCCAGTCAAGAGTCTAATCAGTGTTGAATGGGCGCTTTGTAAATAGCCAAGGATCTAAGGCGTACAACAAAGGACTGACTGATGCACTGGCTCATCTGTGTCTTCGCTTGGCGTATGTTTTGTATGGTACTTTATGTCATGTTACGACCCATAATTTTTTCTCCAAGCAAAGTGAGAATTTTGTTGTCACAATTTTTAGATAGTGCGTAAAGATTGTGCAGTAATGGCGGACGAAACGTGAGAAATGGGCCCTGATCCCACATGCGCAAACAATTCACGCAGTGCCATCTGTCTCTTGCAAACTCGTTGGGTACTAAAGAATATATAGTAGAACATAATTGCTGCCTGCTGACAAAAAGGCCCTTTGGGCATATATGAAAGACGTAGCCCCAGACCAGTTTGGACAGCCGCGCGTCGGGTCAAGGTCTTCGTTATTAGTCCTGTATCTTCAACAAGGTCCCTTTATTGTGTAGGCGAATAGCGAAGGTCCTGACCAGACTGCGCGGATGCGCAGTCTGGTCTGGATCTTCGCTATTTGCATCAGCAGCCGGGCTATATGATACAGCCCGATAACCTTTAAAACTCTCTGTGCAAATTCGGCAGACGCAAATTGAAGGAGACAGTTTGCATGAAATATCAGTTTCTTTTCTGGAAAAAATAAGAAAAGTATATCAAAATGTCGTCTGCTGATTTTTTTACCTAGCATGCTATGCGTTAACTTTCTCATTTTTTTTTCGAGGCCCTGAGTTTCACTTTTTAGCCTATAGAGTGCTAAAGCTGAAAATATATATATATGAGATGGGATACGTGATGCCCTGGACAGATTATGCTCGTGTACAGGCTAGTATAACCTGCACTGTTTGCATTAACATGTGGGCCGTTTTATCGAGTTAGAACTGATGTGTTGTGTGATTAAGTCTTTATCTATAGCTCTGTGCCAAGAGTATCCCTTTTCCTGCTGAACCCGGATATACCCTGCCTTTGCAAACAGTGCAGATCCAGATCAGTTGGCTTCTGTAGCCAACTGATCTGGATCTACACTGTTTGCCATTAAGTATGTGAATTTATATCAACAATCTGGATCAAGTAATCTTGTTGGCCCAGCTCATCCGCTTATTGAGTCATTGGTTACTATAGAACCTAACAAAGTATTGGAAAGTTCCTGATCAGACTATTTATCTCCGCAGGCTGATCTGGATCTTTACAGTTTGCATTTACCCCGAAGACACATTTTCTCATTTCGCGGCTAAAATGAACAGAAAAGACATGTGTTCTAAAATTTTAATTTCATTGGGAAAAGATTCTGGATTCTCTTCTTTTTTTTTTTTTTTTTTTTTTTTTTCAATGCTCATATAAATAAACAAATAAAATCTTTGAACAAAGATCTGCAACGTCATAGACACATACCCGCCTGCGCATCCGATTGTGGCCTACACCACTGATGGCCGCATCCACGCGTTCTGACAGGGCTTTGGCCATCACTGTCAGTTATATGCTAATATAATTCCAGATAAGACCATGTGGATGCACAGGCTGATCTAGTCTCTCGCTGTTAGCAAATGGCATAGAACCTTTTTTTCATGTAGCAGCTAGTGACTGATCAGGTTAAGATTGCATTTACATCGATTTAATGGGTTACACTTGGGTGGTAGGGTGGTGACAATGGATTGCTGAACTTGCAGCAGGTGAGGGAAGGGGACATATTAGTACCTAGTCAGCATACTACTTAATCTATATCGGACCGTTATCGGCCCGACAGGAATCCTGTCGGGCCGATAACGGTCCGATATAGATTTTTTAAGTAAAAAGCTAACTTTGTATTTCTTCTGTTTCTGCGCTGCCATTCGCTATTTCACTCATCCCCTCTATTCCTCATTATTCTTTCCTCTTTTAGCTCTTCTGTCTATTTCTCTCTTCCTCTGGGAGACGGCGCAAAATGACCCACAAGTTTGACGTGCTGTTTATACGCAGATAACTATTGTGCTGTTTGATAATACAAAATGTCTGGAAAGTAGCAGTTGATCCTTTGAAAAATTTCTCTCAGAGTGTTTCGATTACTGATTACATTTTACATTTAACATAATTCTCTCTCTCTCTCTCTCTCTCTCTCTCTCTCTCTCTCTCTCTCTCTCTCTCTCTCTCTCTCTCTCTCTCTCTCTCTCTCTCTCTCAGGATGTGATTGCATTTTTACATCTTGTCTAAGGCTCTCTCTGCCTCTCTCCCTCCCTCTCTGTCTCTCTCCCCCTCTCTGTCTGTCTGTCTCTCTCAGGGTGTTTGATAATGAATTACATTTTGCATTTAGTTTAATGCTCTCTCTCTCTCTCTCTCTCTCTCTCTCTCTCTCTCTCTCTCTCTCTCTCTCTCTCTCTCTCTCAGGGCGTAACAGTCATGTTACATTTAATGTAATGACCTGTCAGCCATGTTCTATGGCACCATTTATGTTTCCAGTGCAATCCCGATGCGACATTCATTGTAGCAAATTGTCCCAAGACTATAACCTCAAAAGAAATTTTTAATTCCCTTATATTTCACAGATAAGAAACTACTCTAAGACCACTTCTCAGTTCTTACACATTACATTTATCAGTTTGGCTATCACAGGATGAAAATGGAACGGTTCTGTTTACTGACATTTATTTGTTTTGTAATAATCTCGTCCTCTGAATCATTTATTGAGGAAGAAACTTTGGATGGAATGGTTGCGACCCTGAAGCTTTCTGTACAAGGACTTCAGGGACGGGTCGCTGCGTTGGAAAACCAGTGTGGTAAGTCGCAATGCAACACGAAAACATACCTATATAATTTTGACCCCATTAAACCCCACTTTTATATATTATTTTTCTTATTTCTGGCTAAAAAAAAACATATATTGTGGGTACTCGTTAGAACCGCCTCAACGAGGCGGTTCTAACGAGTACCCACAATCTATGTTTTGAGCAGAAATTTGAAAAAATATCAGAGTTTTTATCTAAAACTTTCAGTTTTTAGTGGTGAAATTTTCAATATATTTGAATGGGCGTGTTTTCGTAATGCTAAATATTAAGCCGCAATATGAGTTAATGTACCTTCTGACATGACGAAGACTCATCGAAGCTCAGATCAGCCTGCGCATACGCGCAGTCCGATTAGAGTCTCCGTTACAGATTATATTTTTATATCCTTAGGATCTTCGAGCCCACTCTGGTTACTTTTTGAAAATCGAATAACGCTAAAGTCTGTGCTTGCGGGTGGGAGGGGGGGGGGGGGGGTTGGAGTGGGGAGCATACAGCCTTTCGAACTACATTGCTATATGAAGATACTTAATTAAACAGAGCCTCCGATTTTCGTTCTTTTATGCTTTCTTTGTTTCCATTTTTTTTTTTTTTTTTTTTTGACGCTTAGTACTCTGGGTGAAATTTTCAGCAGACGACATATTAATGTTTTTCCTCAATAAAAACAGATTTTGACATTTCATGCAAGCTGTCTCAATTTGTGATTAGCGATTTAACAGCGGTACAGCGAATACCAAAGATTACCTCAGCAAAGGTACACTGTTTTTGTCGTGGTTATTTTTTTCGGTGTTGTTGTTGTTGTTGTCGTCGTTATCGTCGCTGTTGATGTTTACATAGTTGTCTTTTTTATCGCTGCCGTCGTCGTTGTTGCTGTTGTAGTCGTCGTTGTTATTATTGTTGTGATCATTTTCGTCGTCGTTTTTGTCGTCGTCTTTGTCATCTTCATCGTCGTCGTCATGTTTTGTTGTTCTTTTTCTGGCAGTTCTCTTCACAAAATGACTTAACCCTTAAACTGCCAATCACAACAGTTGTCATCTGCTTTGTCGTCTGCTTGTGATTTTAAAAGTCATTTTTGCAAACAGTGTAGAGCCGAATCAGACTGCTCCTCTAGTCCACACTGTTTGCCTGTATGCAAAAATAGGTTTGAAAAGTTTGCAAGACTATTCAGCAGACGACATATCAGATGCAGGTTTTCTTGGCATTTTAAGGGTTAAATACGGTCTTCAATCATTTTATCCTACTTCTTCATCTTTCGGAATCTAACAGAACTTATCTATTGAGCAGTAACGTCAGACAAAGTGCCCTCGGACATGAGCGCTCAGCGAAGATTCAGATCAGACTGCGCATTCAGTCTGATCAGACTTTTTACTGGGCACATTTGGATAGCCAATGATGCAATTTTCATCTTGCGAACAGCGAAGACTCAAATCAGACTGCGGGGATGCACACACTGATTTGTGTCTTCGTTGGGCGCACATATCAGAAGGTATGTTTTCTCACATCGAGACAATTTTTTTTTTTTTTTTTTTTTTTTTTAACAGGGTGTAATGCGGGACCTCCAGTTTTCATGGCTGCTCTCTCAGCAGATCTACTGCACTGCACAAAGCATCAACCAGTCATCTTTGACGCTGTGAAAGTCAACCGAGGCTCGGGCTACAACAACAAACACGGCATCTTCCAGGCCCCTGTAGCGGGCATATATGCTTTCAGCGCCACTCTGTCTGTGGAGCCTAATAACGCGTTTCACGTTGCCATTGTCCGAGGGAATGCCACGAACGAGATTGGTTATCTGTACGCTGACCCACAAAACATCTGGCTGCAAAGGAGTACGACTATATTCACGCACCTTGACCAAAACGAGGAGGTGTGGATGGTTTGTCTCTCCGACTCAAGGATAGAAGGGGACCACCAACATGGATGGGAAGGCGCTAATGACTTCCACTCCCATATGTCAGGATTTCTTGTATCAGCTGACGGAAATTCGTCTTTGTATCAATTAAATTAATGTTTGATAATACATTATATGAAATATAGTAACAGTTCCAGATAAGTGAAGCATCTAGAAAATTATTTTTCACTATCGCAATGAAGACATAAGTTGTAGGAATGAGGCGCTTCTAATGAGTACCCACAACTTATGTTTTCATGGCAAAATAGGAAAAATATTAATATTTATTTTTGGTTAAAGTAAACGCCTTATGTGGAGCTATGTGTAAATTCATTATTATGGTTTTATCGAAACTGATAGGGATTCGGCATTGAACATAGTAACGTTATGTTGAGTAAGGTTAAAAAGTAAAGCCATGTCAACTGACCAAAATAAGTTTAGTTCACCTATTTCAGCCTTTATCTTGCCGAATTTCAATGGCTACAGACGACAATTTATTTATGTTCTATTTATTCATTTATTTATTTACTTATTACGATTCCGAAATAGTTTAGTTTGGCATTTTATTCTAGTTAGAATGAAATTTAATACCATATTTTCTGTGAAATAAAAAATCATAACACCTGTCATCCGCCTAGTTTCTTCCTCTGGAGAGTGGTAAATCAAAGACAAAGACTGTGACAAGTGAGGTCATAAAAGATAACATCAAAGCATGGGCACGTCTTTGGGATAAAGTTAGATTTATTTGTAGAAGCATATTGCTAAATGTCATAAAAATGGCTTATAGCAGATGGTTGTGAAAGTTAATATTTATATAAAACTAATAAAATTATGAGAGGACAATTAGTGAAAAGGCGGATGAGTTTCCATATATAAAAAAAATGACAAATGTCTGATAAATTAAACTGAGCCAGGGAACAGCATTTCCTACAAGCTTGCATGTGCGTACAGCAAAGACTCAGGGCAGCCTCCGCGCAGATCAGAGTCTTCGCAGGGCACTCTGATGGTAGCTAGGGATTCAAAGCGTCCTGAAGACTCTGTTCAGCCTTCGTACATGCGCATGCTGCTCTGAGTTTTCGCTGAGTGCACATGCAATGTGGTAGGAAATGCTGTGCCCCGGCTCAGTTGGTTATCATCAATGGATACTGACACCTCCAACGGCGATCACTCTGACCAAGAAATATTTGCCTTCCTTCTAAAATAGTGGTACTTGTGAGAAAAGAAATTGCTCCTCGCCCTATGAGCAAATTCTTTCCATTAGAAATTAGAAGTGAATTCAAAGGCTCTCCTTTAGGATAAGTCCACTTTCACCAATTTTATGGTTGAAATTACAAAAATAAATTGTCAGTTGTAATAATCGACATACAAAGAATAGCGGCAACAGAGGAACCGCTATGGAACGGCCAGCAGAAATAATTACTTTGGGTTTGGGTCGAGGGGTTGGGGGCTTAACCCATTTAAGCCTAGCGTCCAATAAAAGGGACATTGACAAACAGTGAAGACCCAGATCAGACGCCGCAGAACGCGGCGTCTGATCAGGGTCTACACTATTTGCATTAAATTCAAATATTTCTACAAAACATGACAATAATAAAAACTAACCAGACACCCCTTATATAGGAAATGAACCTGTCCAAAGAGTTAAAGTAGAAGAATCCACTCAGCATAAATGGGTTAAACTAGTTTTACTCGGTCGAAGCCTCGCCTCTATTTCCTGAAACAGCTACAGACATTGACCTTTGTGCTAGCATGACAAGAAGAAATTATCATTCGTGAAAGCAAAACAGAAAACAAAGTCGGCAGCCGTACAATTGGTGACCACAATGCTAGATTTACAACAACTAGGATCCACATCAGAATAGCTACCTGTAAACCGACAGCAGTATACTCGTAAACCATCGTGAGGCTTAACTTACTATGCTAAATAAAAGATACCACGCCCACTTCTAACTGTAAGCCAATCAGATTATTTAATACAAATTGTTGATATTAATTCACATACCGAATGACAAACAGTGCAGATCCAGATCAGTTGGCTTCTGAGAAGCCAACTGATCTGGATCTACACTGTTTGCAAAGGCGGATGCATATCCGGGTTCAGCAGGACCAGGCTTAAACTAGTTTTAAACGATCGAAACCTCGACTTTAATTCTAACTGAGTTCAAAATTCCAAATATGTCTTACTTCCGCGTAGTATTCTCTACCTCAGGAATCGAAAACGGTCAAAGTTTCTTTGATATCTCACCAAGTCCGCCTTTTTACAACTTATAGAATTAGGGAGTTGCACTACGGACAAGACAAAATATTTAGACGTAAACGTCTAAGTACCGGCGCAAATTTTGTTCCTGTTTACTTAGAAATATGGGGCACGGGTATACTAAAGTTTAATAAATTTTCAATGTAATAGGTAAAAAAGAACAACAATGTGATTCTTGAATGTATGCGTTTATTAAGCTTTATGAATTTTCTTGATCAAGCAATATGCTAATCCTAGTCATATTGGAATCTCTACGAGATTTAGTTTGTACATTATTGTTTAAAAAAAAAAAAAAGACATGCCAGAACTTAAATAAGTTACCAGATCTTATCTAGAAGATTATTTTAGCATGCGTCAGATATGAATATGTTTGAACTTTTTAAGTATGTACCACAGGTCATAGTCAAACTTACCGAGGATGGACTGCAGGTCATATTAAAACTTACCAAACTGCGCTCTGCGCTAATCGAACACTTCTCCATACATAATAATCCAAAGCTATATTAAGAGACCGGCTCGATTCGCGCGCCATCCAATAAGCGAATGCCGGGCAAAATCGAATTGTGAACTCCGGATCTTCACCAGTAGCTTTTCTACTGTCAGTTCCATAGTGGTTCCACTGTTGCAGTTCTCCTTTATTTGTGAGTCAGTGTTTCATTAGTCTGTCTCCAGACTCTATCTTTTCTAGCAATTTCTCTTTTTTTTTCAAAGGTATACAAATCTGGTATAGCTTATAATGATTTATTCAGTTACGTCCCTTAGTGGAAAAGATAGAACAGGCGAATATAAGCAGGAGAAATAGGGATTAAATAGAGAGAAAAAATAATGTTCAGAAAATAACTAAAAATAATAAAAATTTAAAAAAAAAAAAAAAAAAAAAAAAAAAAAAAAAAACAGAAACGACTGAAGCCTGTCTATGGTTTCATATGTTGTCTTTGCTTTGTCATTATCTGTTGCTCAACTCTTCTTTCGGCGCCTCGCAGCACGAAAACACGCCTATATAATTTTGACCCCCTTAAACCCCACTTTTATATGGTAAAACTGGGGTTTACAGTGGTATACATTATTTTTCTTATTTCTTAAGACCGGTAACTTGAAAAATCATTTCCAGTTGAAAAATTCAATCTGTTGTCGCGAAAAGACCTAGATATAGCTAGATTCCATTGCCACAAATCATCACGAAAACATACCTATATAATTTTGATCCCCTTAAACCCCACTTTTATATGGTAAAACTGGGGTTTACAGGGGTATACATTATTTTTCTTATTTCTGCTCAGAAACATAAATTGTGGGTACTCGTTAGAACCGCCTCGTTGAGGCGGTTCTAACGAGTACCCACAAGCTAAGTTTTGAGCAGAAATGAAAAATATCAGAATTTTTTTTATCTGAAATTTTTCATTTTTTGGTGGTAAAATTTTCAGTATATTTGAATAGGTATGTTTTCGTAACAGGGAAGCCTATGCCTCATGATTGTGGCATTTGCCGGGTATCCTCATGTATATTTTATTAAAGTCCTAAAAACTCTCCGACAGATCTGGCCACGATCAGAATCCCTGGATGGAGTTCATATCAAATTCCTACTCTACTTGAATACTGCACCCTATAAATTAGAACATACATGTATTCGTCGGATACTTAAGTAAGCTGGATTACTCTGAATTTCTTAATCTATTTGTGCCTAGCGTCCCAAAAAAGGGGCATTGGCAAATAGTTTAGAACCAGATCAGACGCCGCAGAACGCGGCGTCTGATCAGGGTCTACACTATTTGCATTAATACAGGAATTGCTATAAAACATGGTAATAATAGAAAATTTCCAGACACCCCTCTATTGGAAATGGACCGTCCCAAAGAAATAAGGTGGAAGAGTCAACTGGCCCTAAATCGGTTAATTACCCGGTTAATGTCTGTGGTCAGGGACAACAAAGTTCACATTCCTATAGTTCCCTGATGAAACAATGTTACCCTAAAACCGCTTCAAACAGAACTCAACTTTATGACATAGGCGATCAGTGAAGACACAGATCAGAATGTGCATCCGCGCAGTCTGCTCAGTGCCTACGCTGTTCGCGAATATAATGCTTATGGTCCATATATTATATTAGCGACCAGTGTAGACTGTGATCAGACTACGAGGATGCGCAGGGTGGTCTTATTCTACGCCCTATGAAATAAGGCCGTTTTCTGTCTTGAACGCCCCCGATATAAACATAATATGATCTTAACGTACCCGCATAACGGAATTCAAAATGGAACGACTTTCTCTACTAGCTTTTATTTATTTCATCTTTATACCTTTTTCGGATTCATTTATTGAAGAAAAAAGTTTAGATGAAGTAGTTGCAACCCTGCAGTTGACAGTGCAGGGGCTTCAGGGGCGAGTCAGGGCGATGGAAAACCAATGTGGTAAGTAAGGGCCGGGGCCAGAAAATGTACTTCAAGTGAATGGATACACTTTCAGGGGAGTTAACTGTTTCTAAATTGTTTATGTTCCCTTCTGCAAAAGGTATTAGTTCTTAAAGGAAACAGTTTGATCCCCATGGTAACTGTCTTTAAATTGTTTTGTTCCCTTCTAAGAAAGAAAGTCTACTCCAAAAAGAAAGAATTCACCATGGTAACTTTGTCTTAATTGTTTTTGTTTCCTTCTGAAAAGGGAGTCTACTCTAAAAAGAAAGTATTTGCTCCCCTTAAGGGGAGCAAATACTTTCTCTTTAGAGTAGACTTAAGGGAAGCAAATACTTTCATTTTAGAGTCCCCTTAAGGGGAGCAAATACTTTCTTTTTAGAGTAGACTCCCTTTTCAGAAGGGGGTTAGTATTAAAGTAGAAACGCAAACAAAAGTCACAAAAGTTGCCTCCCTTGTAAAAAGGGTAACTCTACCAAGTGCATCCAGTCCATTTACGGGCTTGCGCGAGAAGGGAATAACCAGACCAGTCTGCTTGATTCGTCAGTGGTAGACTATGAATTGTGGTAGACTATTAATTTTGGTAGACTATTAATTGCGATAGACTTTTAATTGTATTTACCCTCAATACTCGGACTTCTTAAAGGCTCCATATTCCTCAAAAATTGACACCTTATTAACAAAGAAAGGTTTAATAAATTGATATATGGTATTAATACCAACATAAAATGTGGCACCTGACAGTCTGTAAATATTCAGTTAGTCTCTCTTTCTTGAACTGGATCAAAAATGAAATGATTTTTATCGCATCTCTGAATTAATGTTGCCAACAGTTATTCAGAGATACCCTAAAAAATCATTTCATTTGTGATCCCGTTCAAAATGATAGACTAACTGAAATTTTACATGCTGTCAGATGCCACATTTTATAATGGTATTAATACCGTATATCAATAAATCAAATCTTGCTGGGATAAAAAAAAAAGTCTATTTTGAGGAATAGGGAGCCTTTAACTCCTAATCATATTTTCCCAAAATGAACAAGTCATCTGATCACACTGCACGAATACACAGGCTGATCTGAATCTGCGCTGGGTGCACATATGCGAAGGTGCGTTTTCTGAAGTTGTTGTTGTTGTGTGTGTGTGTGTGTGTGTGTGTGTGTGTGTGTGTGTGTGTGTGTGTGTGTGTGTGTGTGTGTGTGTGTGTGTGTGTGTGTGTGTGTGACCAGTCATCTAGCATCAAAGCATCAAATACTGATGGCAACATCAGTTTGAACCACGTGCCCTGATCCAAATAGTCAATGGCCATTCTGTGAACCCAAGGCCTTTTTAGACGGACAGCGAAGACTGATCAAACTGCTAAATGCGCAGGTTGATCTGAATCTGGGTGTACATGGCATAAGATACATTTTCTCACTTACGGCTTATCTTAAGTTCGTAATCGTAATTGTTTTGACCGTATCGTCATTAGCGACATTTGTCAATGATACATTCAGTCTAAAAAGAGATATAAACGCACTTGTGTACTGCAAAGCCCAACACCTAACAGTCTGCGCATATATAGTCCGGTCAGGTACTTCGCCGTTCATCACTAGACACTATATATAGTATTCCAATATTTTGGAATTAAGAGCTTATTATTTAATGTTCTTTTCTTGAACAAAATGTACCGCGAAATCTCCATTAACCCATTTTAGTCCGGAGACCCCCAAACCCCAAAAGCGTAATTGACAATCAGTGCAGACCTAGATAAGAACGCGGTGTCTGATCAGGGCCTACACTGGTTAAATTAAATACAAGAGTTTCTATAAAACATAGTACGATAATAAAAAAAATAACACCTCCTATTGGAAATAGACTAGTCTAAAGAGTTGTGGTAGAAGAGTCCAATCGAAGTAAATGGCTTAATTGGCGTATTAACCAAGTCTACGGCATTTCCCCTATTTAACTAAAAATTAAGTAAAACTTCTGTGGCATAGAAAAATATTGTTTTGCATATAAATGTTAATACAAAGTCCATTTAACCATTTCAACCCTTTTGATCGGCACAGATAACTATGCAAAACAGTGTAGATCAGGATGAGACGTCTCATCAGGATCTACACTGTTAGCTATCATGTTAATCATCATGAAATCACGCCTATTCAAATATATTAAAAATTTTATAACCAGAAAAGGAAAATTATCAGATTAAAACATCTGATTTTTTCATATTTCTGCTCAAAATATAGATTGTGGGTATTCGTTAGAACCGCCTCGGCGAGGCGGTTCTAATGAGTACCACAATGTATGCTTTTTAGCAAAATAAGAAAAATAATGTCTACCCTTGTAAACCCCAGTTTAACTTTATAAAAGTGGGGTTTAAGGGCGTCAAAATTATATAGGCCTGTTTTCGTTATGTGATTTTGATTAAATCCCCTATTTAGAATCATGGATGTGCCTAAATTCAAAGATAGCATAGTCTACTTCAGAAACTCGGGCTTATATTTGTACTTTTATTGGACAGAATGTACTGCGAAGTCTCCAGTGTTCATGGCCACCCTCTCCAATGATTATGACAGCTGTAGACTACATGAAACTGTCGTTTTCAACTCTGTCAAGATCAACCAGGGCTCAGGATATAACAACAAGAACGGGAGATTCCGGGCTCCTGTGGCGGGCGTTTACGCTTTCAGCGCAACCCTCTCTGTAGAGCCGCACAACCAGTACCATGTTGCCTTCGTCAAAGGAGGCTCAGCGAATCAGCTTGGCTATTTGTTAGCAGATCCACAAAATATTTGGCTGCAAAGGAGTACA
Source organism: Anodontia alba (assembly GCA_964016985.1). Taxonomy (NCBI): domain Eukaryota; kingdom Metazoa; phylum Mollusca; class Bivalvia; order Lucinida; family Lucinidae; genus Anodontia; species Anodontia alba. Next base: position 9,506,679 of record OZ024824.1, read on the forward strand.
ACCGTTTTCACACATCTCAATCGTAATGATGAAGTGTGGATGATGTGTATGGGCGACTCGCGTATAGAAGGGGACCACCAGCATATCTGGGAAGGTGCCAGTGACTATCATTCCCATATGTCTGGATTTCTTGTTTCTGCTGACAGGAATTCTACACTTTACCCTTGAGACAAACGCTAGTTCTGTTTATTATTCAATTTATTTAATAAACTTGTACAAAATGTATGAAGGATATTCAAATTGTATCGTGAATATGATTTTTATCTCATCGAGTGAAGTGAAAAATATAAATTTCACGAGTGGCGAAGCCACAAATGAATTAAACTTTGCAATTAAATTAAAGTCATATTCATGACAAAAAGTTAAATTTTCTTTTTTATTATATGCTAGTCTTTAGAGTAAGAGATGCAAGTCTCACATCCTGCCTGGGCATCATGAAAACATGCCTATTTAATTTTGACCCACTTAAACCCCACTTTTAAATAATAAAACGGGGGTTTACAGGGGTATACATTATTTTTCTTATTTCTGCTTAAAACATAGATTGTGGGTACTCGTTAAAACCGCCTCGCCGAGGCGGTTCTAACGAGTACCCACAATCTATGTTTTGAACAGAAATGTAAAAAATATCAGAGTTTTTTTATCTTAAAATTTTCAGTTTTTGGAGCTGAAATTTTCAAAAAAAAAATGAATAGGCTGTTTTCATATGCGCAGTTTTGCCCCTTGGCAATGAAGTATCAAAGCTGCATAACAGCTGAAAGACCAGTTTGCTGTTTCAAAATACCAATGTCTTTGCTGCAAAGAAAGAAATAAATGTTGCTTAAGTAGATTCCGTATACTGAAAAAATGTTTAGGCACATAAATCATAAAGAAAAAAAAATATTGAAACAAAAATGTAATTGAACGAGGAATTGATACACTCTGCATTCTTTACTTGTACAGCCGGCCTCGGTGGCTCAGTTGGATGCGCCGTCCGACTGGAGACCAGGAGGTCGCGGGTTCAACCCCCGCTGAGGCCGGCATTCTTTCGTGGAGATTGATCATGAAATATTTTCTACGGTCATTCTCTCCCTTCCGCTGATTCAAGAAGGGCAGTTGTCAGTTTCTGGCGAAAGAATGTGCACAATACTGGTTAACCGCTTAGAGGACTAAGCCTGCCCAGTAAACGTGTGGCTAGTTAAACTGACCGCGCTCGACATGATCCCATTGGGTTGACTGGGCCGTAAAGCCTCAACACACACAAAACTTGTACTGCATTGACTCCAATGACAGTCGTCAGTTGGAGCAGATTCACGTAATCAAAATAAAGAAAACAGAGGCTTTCAGACAGTCACTTGTACCAAATATGTTTGAAACAAGGTCAGCTTAAAGAAAGTTGCGGACTAGTGAGAAATCACTGCTGTTACTGCTGACATGCTTGTCCGAGTTTGAGTTTTTTACCTTAGAAAAATGTAACCAAAAAAGTTGTCCATCAATATTACATTTCATATTTTTATATGTGTACCCCCAGCGTATACTCGATGTGCTTTGGGTTTAGCATAAAGAAAAAACAGAGAGACACTTTGTGACGGACAGCAGCACCACGTGTGGATGGGCGATTAATGACATCAACGTTGTACATTTCAGAATGTAAAAAAAGGTAAGAGAAAAGTCAAGGGAGTGCCACAATCACAAGCCGTAGCCCTTCCCTGACACCAAGAGGAAGAGGAAATAGACCAAACCAAACAAGCGCAAATTGAACAAACGTACGTATAGCACTAAGATTAGCTCTTCCTTCCCCAAGCGAGGTAATCGCAATGCTAAAAGGACTGAAAAACACAAGAGCAAAATAACACAAGGCAAGACTTAAAACAAATCGCCTCGAAGAATAAACCACAAAGCAACAAAGAGTAAGATTAACACCGGGACCACCGCATTCGAACGGTCAGTAGAATAAAACACCGGGTTTAAAGCACTTTTACAGCCGGCCAACTTCACCCTGGGTCCCGATGCTACTCTTAATACAGAAATACATAAAAATTCGGTTCGCATAAAGGCTCCCAACTCAGTCAATGCATCAAAGCGAAAACATAAAAATCAAATTAATCACTATGATAAACAAAGACGAATACTCATGGCTAATTCTGCTGTGTGCCAGAGTAAATGAAAACCAGTAGTTGAGCCACGGCGGGCCAAGCCAAAGACATATCGTTAAGCCCCAACCTACTGGTTAAAGTTTTACGAAAAAGCCGCCATTAAGTCTGAGACCCGAACCGCCGCCGTCCAATTAAAGAGAGAAGCATAGTCATCAACAATGATTGGGTTGATAACAAGACATGCAGTCTGCCGCATAATATCCAGGATATTGCCAATTCTTTTATAACGGTTAATTAGTTTTATGAATTGCTCCGAGAAGTTAGATTTTCCCACAATTTTTCTAAATCTGTACACTAAGTCAGCGTAAACTTCTGGTTCCGATATACCTTGTTGCAGAAGTGTTTTCGGACTGATGTTATATTTTACTACCAAGGTACTGTGTCTGCGATAAAATTTCGAAAACGCCTTACGAAGTTTAAAATAACGATAGCTCTGCCTAGGGCAATTAAAGTCACTAAGATTTCAAGAAGCTGAGTTGAGATGTGTATACCCCATATGAGGTACGTCGGGGGAGGGGTGGGTGGGGGAGCATCGTCATCCAGAAAAGGGAAATTGACTATATCAAAATCAAAATCGTCCCTTTTATCATAAATTTTTATGGAAACTGTAATATCTTTTGCATTACCCCTATTTTATATAGTAAAAATACCATGGAAAGGAAGAACAGTTTGTAAAGGTATGTTATCATCACGACATAGAGAAAATACTGGCCCCGAGATTATAAAACTTTTTCATGCTCAACTCTGATGAGCATACAGTTTCCTCTGCTAATAAATATGAAAATGCCAACAACCGGCATTTTCATATTTATCAGCAGAGAAATTTTTATCCTCAGCTTCGTTTAGCAAGAAAGACTTTGCAATTGTTTGTAATTTGGAAAGACTTTGCAATGGTTTGTAATTTGAGATTTATTAGCAGGCCAAATTTTATGCTAACATTACAAAAACACGCCTATTCAAATATATAGAAAATTTCACCTCCAAAAAAACTGAAAATTTTCAGATAAAAAACTCTGATATTTTTTATATTTCTGCTCAAAACATAGATTGTGGGTACTCGTTAGAACCGCCTCGCCGAGGTGGTTCTAACGTGTACCCACAATCTATGTTTTTGTGCAGAAATAAGAAAAAATAATGTATACCCCTGTAAACCCCAGTTTTACTATATAAAAGTGGGGTTTAAGGGGGCCAACATTATATAGGTATGTTTTCGTGATGAGATGAGAAAAAAGTTTTATGCCAAAAGGTTCTATAGCAAATATTACTCCTCAATTATTTCTATGAATTTTTGAGACTGTGTACAGAAACATATTGGCAGCATATATCGTTTCACTGCCAACACCGATTTAGTTCAGTGCCGTGGTCACACTGAGATCTCTTGAACATCGGAAGCTCGTGATAAACATAATTATAGACACTTACACACGCAGAAATTTTGATATAACGTCGTGTATGCATTTGACCTTACAAAATAAGCCCTGCAAGTTTTTCTACGTCATTACAGCGGTAAATCAATGTTCAAAAACAACATTAACTCTTTCACTGCCACAGGCGATAATAATGGGCTTTTGCAAACAGCGTAGATCCAGAATGAGCCGTCTCATCTGGATCTACGTTGTTTGACAAATAGTCTTTCAACTTTACATATAAACTTCTTTTCAAGTGATAGTTTGTTTAAAATCAAAGGACTGATAGTCCTAAGAGTCTGCTAGCTTGTAAAGTATTGATGGAGTGCTGTGTATCTTGTATGCAAACAATACATGCAAAGAAGATAGGTGGCATTCCAATGCTACCAATACCCAATACTACACCATAAGATGGAGCTCTATGGAATATATCAAGCATCTGGGCATTGTACTTCCTGAAAAGAAGACTTTCTTTAAAAACTCTATTAAATGTACGTCAAGCGAAGACTGCATATGGGTTGAATGAGAAAGTCATAGCGAGTGTTGTCTCTAAATCAAGGAAAGGATACTCCAATGAGGATATGATTTTTTTTTCACTTTCCAGTGATAATGCTGGTTGTCAAATGAAAAATAAGATGGCAAATCACATGGCTCTAAATAGTCATGATATGTCTTGGAATTCTTTTTTGCATACTTGTATAATTTATCTCCTGCATACAGAATTTCACTCATGTTGTTAACATTCCACATGTTGGTACAGATCCTTTTCTGTACAGCTTTCACCAAAAATACTAAAAAACATGGTAGGCATTGACGCCCTCTTGAATCAGGACTAAATACGATCTCATCTTCTTGATGGATATTTCCTTGCAATAATACAGATGCATTTTCTTGTAGATTTATATGATTTGATGGACCTGGATTTTGCTCTATATCCATATTTTCACACTTGCTTTCAAGCAGTGGCTTCATCTGATATTAAATTTACATTCAGAGACAAGGCTTTGTGAGAAAATTTACTATTCCTTGAAAAACAACCAACATGAACACTCTGTAGTACATGCTTTCACTATCAATTTCTCAAAATCCATCAGATGGAAATGCATTCTATTTGTTTTAATGTATAAATAAGAATGGGTCTTTACTGAGGCATCTGTGTGAAACAGATATACATAAATAATCTAACCATGTACTGAAAAACTAAATACAATTATTTCTCTTCTGTTTTGTTTCTTTCTTTACAAAAAATCCATTTTATTATCTGCATATATAGGCCAATGCAGTGATTGGAGTAATGAACCTCTTTATTTTCCAATGAAGTTTATCACCTGATTATTCCAAATGAGTGTATCTCCAGCAGCAATTTCCAATTTCTAGAATTATTAAAGTTCAACTCTAGATATGCTCCAGTTCATAGAAATTCAACACTGATGTAGATCCACGATTATTCTAGTGCAATTTTATAAATTTACTCTATCTTTATCAACTTATAATTAAAACAAAAGCAGATTAAATAAATTTGAAATGGCTATGTTCAGTCCAGATTAGCTGAAATAACTGATTATCATTTGCTAGTGCTTCACCTAAGCATCAACAGATTAGCCTGACCAGCTATGCCTACCCTTTTCAAGAGATTTTCAGATGTCCAAAAAAGAAGGGTCATAAACCTATATGGGCCAGCAGTCGTAAAACAACTCCGTGTCATTGACGTGTGAATAAAGTTATTTCATGTAGAAGGAATGAATTCTTTTCGTTCAGCTTCCGTTGCTAAGCACAACATCAAAGCTGGCGAGCGGTCCTACTAATCACCCCATGCCACCCCAAGGCACCCCATGGCAGCCCACGGCATCAAACTATATGGATATTTATCATAAAATATGTTATAGATGGACAAGTATACTTTTGCAATACTCGTCTTCATCTTAATAAACAGAGCTTTATATTGATGATGATGACGTCTGTTTGATTTAAAATATTATGTCTAAAACTCTCGTAATTTTTTGCACCCCATGGCATCAAAATATATGTATATTTACCATAAAATATGTGTTTTAGACGGCCAGTAAAAGTTTTGTAATACTTGTCTCTATCTAAATGAACAGAGTATTTATACTGATGACTTGTGTTTGAACTTGAATATAAAATGTAATTTTAAGTTAAAACTTATTTTTGATAGACTATCAACTTACACCATTGGTCTCTTTGGTATATTTTAGCGTCAGTTTAAATCTTGGTGTTTAGGTGCCCCGAGATAATCGCTTAATGTAAGGTTAATGTCTTAAACTATTAGAAAAACAAATTTGGATACATAAAAAAACTACTACCCTGGTGTAATTTCAGCATTCAGTTAATAAATACAATGAAATAATTTAGTGCCGTGGGGTGCATTGGGATGCCGTGGGGTGTCATGGGGTGATTAGTAGGACCCCGTGCCGAGTTAAAGCCTTGACAAAAGTAGCGCGTGTATTACTACACCGAATTTTGAAGTCTATGTTTCGAATTGCATTATCTAAATCGATTTCAGTTACAGTTATGTCAGCGAAATAAAAAGGCCATACAAAATTCCGCTGCTTCACATTCAGTTCACCGTAATAGTGCCGCATTGCGTCTGATTAAGAAGTAGTGCGCGTATAAATATACGCATAAATAGCTGTGATGAGAATCCGCTCGTAAAACCCCATGCGATTGCAAAGAGCCTGCTAGCTGTCGCTAGCAGACTCAAAAAGCAGACGACAAATGTCGTCTAAAATTTGGCACCGAAAGAGTTAAAAGCTTCAGAGCTAATTGATACACTTGGTCAAATATTCGCCATTTCTTACAAGGGGGACAATTTTGTGACTTCTTGTTCGCTTTCCTGTACAGATCCCACCTGAAAAAGTTTCTACTCTTAAAGGAAAGAATTTGCTCCACACATATTAACGTAATGTGGCAGACACAATACATCACGAAAACACGCCTATAGAGTTTTGACCCCATTAAACCACACTTTCCTACAGTAAAACTGGGTTTTACAGGGGTATACATTAATTTTCTTATTTCTGCTCAAAAACATAGATTATGGGTACTCGTTAGAACCGCCTCGAGGTTCAGTGGACATGAATCTTCATCTCAAGCTTCAAAAAAAGCCTAACTGGTATATGACCATAAACGTTCAACCAGATTTACTCTATATATATCCTAAATTAGGAACAAATGGAGTTTTACTCTGTTCGTACATACCCTAAATTATGAACAAGTGGATTTGTCCCTCTCCATCTCCTAAACCTGCAACCTTCCTTCCAGTCTATATCTTATTGTAGATAATCTAGCTGAGCTGCTAGATGTTTAAACTCAGATTTAGAACGTATGTATCAATGGGCTGAAAGCTAGTTGTAAAATTTAATGCAAAAAAAAAAAAGTCAGAAACTCTTCTAATTTCAAGGAAACCAAATAGACCTTTACACCCCAACTCTTAATGAATAATGAACCAATTAAAGAGGTTTCTTATCATGAACATTTAGGTATATTTCTTTCCAGTGATTGAACTTGGTATGAACATATTAATAGCATTACTAGTAAAGCTTGGTTAAGGGTAAACGTAATGCGCAAGCTTACATTTCTTCTAGATAGAAGGTCATTAGAAATTATATACGTATCTTTCGTACGACCACTTTAGAGTATGCGGATGTCGTGTTGGACAACTGCACATTATATGAAGTTAATGCACTTGAGAAGATACAACTGGAAGCATCTCGTATAGTAACTGGAACTACCAAACTTGTATCCTTGGAAATGTTATACAAGAAAACGGGCTGGGACACCATAAATGAGGTCAAACATTTTAAGCATAAACTGTGTTTAGTCTACAAAATGAGTAATAACATTTCTCTAGCATATCTATATATCTTCGTTGTTCCACAACCTGTTGAAAATATTACCCATTACGGTTTAAGGAACGCTTCTAATATACGCCCACCACTAGCGAGAACGCAGCTATACTATAAATCGTTTCTCCCTTCTACCATAAGATTATGGAATGATCTTTCCCCTGAAACGAGAGATGCACTTACTTTTACGAGTTTCAAGTATCAATTAAATAAGAACATACAGAAACCACCTCGATATTTTACAGTTGGTGATCGATTTGCTCAAATACAACGCACACGTCTTAGAATTTCTTGTAGTTCTTTAAACCATCACTTGTTTTCTAAAAATATAATAAACGACCCATATTGTCAATGTGGTTCAGCTGAAACTACCAAGTACTACATTTTCGAATGCCAGAGAAGAAATGTTAACCGAGATATCAAAATACTGTACACCTAGTTTGGATTGTCTACTATTTGGAGACGACCATTTAAATCACAGTTGCAATTCTGATGTTTTTTCTTGATGTGTAGAAGTTTATATTTGAAAGTAAACGTTTTAAGTTTTCAGAAACTCTCTCTCTCTCTCTCTCTCTCTCTCTCTCTCTCTCTCTCTCTCTCTCTCTTCGTTATATGTACATGTATATTGGTTTGAACTAAAATTTGGAAGCATCATTAATAGTTATTTCTTTGTAAATGTCACCGGTTGATTGTAATGTATGTTATATTGTGAAACAGATTCGTATAAGCCTTTTGCTTCTTTTTGAAACACGTCTCTTATTGTCAGTATTGTATGTATATATGTGGAATTTTTTCGAATAAATATGTTTAAACCAACCTCCCTTCCCACATCTCGATTCCATACAAACCCCACACACTCTACCCTTACGGTGATTCCATCCTACCCTGCCTATTGAGTAGCCTATTCGTACGCTACAACTCCTATCGAGCCTTCCTACCCAGAATGCTAGCCCATCACACTTAACCGCTGATGCTAATCTTATAATGCCCTACTTTACCCCAGGCTACCCTATTCCTACCCCTTGTGCCTACTACTATTCCATTTCGCTACAGTTTATACCTCATAAAATTGCTACATTTCGTACATTACTCTATATACCTCGAGCTTGTTTATTCCTGCAATAAACCCATCACTCATCCACTACCACTGAAGCCCAATGTATGCTATCCACTTTACCCCTACCTACCATATTCTACCTTATGTGCCCTCCATTTTCTATTTTGTTTAATAATTCCATTTTGCTAGTATTAGTAAACTGGGGAGGAAAAAGTGTGCCCTATGCAGGAGTGGAACCAACGACGCCATGCTTGCAAGTCAGGTGCTCTGCAACTGAGCTAACCGGGCCTACCAATCACCACACTCCTCCCGCGTGCCAGGCATCAACTGTCAGGCGTCAACTGGTCCGTCATCCACCAGAGTATAGCCTGTTCCTGCTCTCTGTGCTTCGGCATCAACTAAACATATTATCCGTTTCTAGCCTTCCCCGCACTCACAAGTTTACCTCGTCGCCACTGAAGTAAATTCATTACGAAAACACACCTATTCAAATTCTTACGACATGAAAGCCGCAACAAAGGAATGAAGCATAGCTGAAAAATTATTCCGTCTTTCCTGGGAATCGAACCCGGGTCCTCCCGGTTAAAAATCCAATGCTCTAACCACTGAGCCAAAGAGTCGACTCCCTGACGCAGTTGTCAGAGATTGAATATATACTTAGAAGCTATGCGTAATCTGCCAAGGCAGATAATCGAAGGTAGGAGTGCTCGGTCGTAACACTCCCCCTCTTCAAGGAAGTCATCATTTATGATGACGTGAAGCCATTTTCGGCGTATAAAGTCCAATCTCGGACGAGCCCCCATCTTACGACATGAAAGCCGCAACAAAGGAATGAAGCATAGCTGAAAAAATATTCCGCTTTTCATGGGAATCGAACCCGGGTCCTCCCGGATAAAAATCCAAAGCTCTAACCACTGAGCCAAAGAGTCGACTCCCTGACGCAGTTGTCAGAGATTGAATATATACTTAGAAGCTATGCGTAAACTGCCAAGGCAGATAATCGAAGGTAGGAGTGCTCGGTCGTAACAAAATACACTGAAAATTTTACCACCAAAAAATGACACTTTTTCAGATAAAAAATTCTGATATTTTTCATATTTCTGCTCAAAACATAGATTGTGGGTACTCGTTAGAACCGCCTCGTCGAAGCGGTTCTAACGAGTACCCACAATCTATGGTTTTGAGCAGAAATAACAAAAATAATGTTACCCCTGTAAACCCCAGTTTTACTATATAAAAATGGGGTTTAAGGAGGTCAAAATTATATAGGCATGTTTTCGTGATGAAGGAGGAAAAGGTGTGCCCGATGCAGTACCTGAACCCACGACCCCCTGCTTGCAAGCCAAATGCTCTACCAGCTGAGCTAACCGGGCCTACAGTCCCGCGAACTACTACCGTATCTCCATTTCGCGGGCATATGCCACCACAGTATCTCAATTTCGCTACAGTTCGCCAACTTCGAATATTAGTACTCATTTGGGATTGAAAAGAACCGTATCCGAAGACTTTGCAGTACTGACTGAATATTGAAGACAGAATAAAGCTAGCTCGTAGAACAAAGTATGCACTTATGAATTCAGGATATCATGGAACAAATGGACTGAATCTTGCCACATTCTACCAGATTTATAAAACCTACATGTATGTTCTTCCGAGACTCCTTTATGGTCTTGAAGTTCTACCTCTGAAAAAGACACATATTTAGAGAAATTTCATAGAAATAGTCTGAGAATTATCCAGTCACTTCCAGAAAGAACAGCCACGGTAGCAGTTTATCTACTCCTTGAAGCAGCTCCTAATGAAGCTGAAATCCATAAAAAAAAAAAAAAAAAACAGTTATCATTATTACACGCAATTCTGAATTCTGACACTCTGACACAGAAGAATTAAAGAAGTCTTAATTAGATCGTCAAGTAGCAGTAAACTTTGATAACAAGGACAGTTTCTTTTACCGAATCATTCAAGTGTTGCAGCTGTATGACTTACCGGACATTCTTGCGTTGAAACAGAATTTACCCTCAAAGGCTGAATGGAAATCTACAATTAGTAGGACAGTTACGAAGTATTGTAAAGATTCACTTGTTGTTGACTCCTATAGTAAGTCTACCATCCGCTTTCTAGAGGTCCGCAGCATATCTGGAGGCTGCGTCCATCCTGTCTGGCGAACAACAGAGAACTCGGTGGCTGATGTCCGAAAAGCTGTGACCAAGGCCAGAATACTGACATTCTGCAGAAAAATGTTCATACATTTAGTCAGTATCGGGAAGACCTACGTGTAAACTCTGTAGACATATGCTCTTGTACTGTCCGCTGCTGAAGGAGGGGAGAAAAGAACCATATAGAATCATAAAGAACACTGTAATAGATCATATTGGTGCTGCCACTTGGAAACAATTCTTCGCGACTTCAGAGAAACTTGTCCAACTTATAATTGACTGTACGATGTTCTACCACGTGTTTAGTGATGAAGTGTTATATAGAGTTGAAAGACTTTCACGAACTCTGTGTCACAAACTTCACATAAAACGTCTATCCTTGATATAAGCTTAAAAAGTAGATGGCTGTCTGGGATATGCTGCAAGCTCCGTATTGACCGAAGCCGTATCCAGTTTTTATTAGTTTTTAGAGACCTTCATACATCTATAATCAACTTACACCGTCTGGGGTGCTCCTACTGAGAGAAGGCTTATACGAATCAGAAGAAGCGTGACCCTGGGTCACACGAAAACCGAAATCCACCGAAATCACAGTGGAAATCACCGAAATCACCAATGTAGGTGCCTACAAATGGGTGATTCCTTGAAATAAAGTTGTTTTTCGTCAAATTTAATTAGAATATTTCAGGATCTTACAATTGACTGTGTAATTAAACGAAAATTCCATTTGCCTGGAACGATGATCCGGTGATTTCCATACCCTGTCCCTATCTATTTTGGTGATTTCGCTGATTTCAACGGTAACAAGACGTTTCGCTCCCAAGACGTTCCCCCGCACCCCCCCCCCCCCCCCACCCCCACCCCCACACACACTGGTCGTTTCGCCCCTGGTCGTTTCGCCTCTATGGTCGTTTCGCCTCTATTTTTTACCCTTAGTCGTTTCGCCCCCAATACCATTTCCTCCCTAGTCGTTTCGCCCCCAATCCATAACCCCTGATCATTTCGTCCACAACCCTGTTTAACCTTATTTTACGCGTGTGTGTATGAATATATATCATCATAAAACTGGATATGAACATTTGTATGGAGGGAGAATACAGTTTAAGTAAGAACACAAACGGACAGTTGTCCGCTACTGGCAAACGACAGTGCACTTAGTACATTTAATGCAATTTAAATGTCTAAATAAAATGCATATTTTACAAAGGCGCATTGTTGTGTGTGTGAGAGAGAGAGAGAGAGAGAGAGAGAGAGAGAGAGAGAGAGAGAGAGAGAGAGATTATTAATCAACAAAAGAGATCATGAATAATAAAATACAATGTGATCGAATAATAATTATTTTTGAATTATTTTAAAATGCGAGAAAATGAAGACAGAAAGGGGAAAAAAATATTTATATTTGTTTTGTGAATCGATGTCGGCATTAATTGTAGTTTTCTTAATCAAAATTAAAAAAAAAAAAAAAAAAAAAAAAAAAAAAAAACGGTTCTAACTGCTGTGAGCCATACCTTTAATCATCTTGTTTACGCGATTAATAACGAGGTGTGAAAACACGTGCTCTTAGCAAACGGCTTCAATTATCTCGTTAGTACATTTACCTGTTTTAAATAGTGTATTAAATTGGTCGGTTGATCCTTTGACATTGTCGGTGAACAACGGCGGTAAAGTGAGGTAAAATGGAATCCCAAATTGTCATAAATGGCATATCTTTTGTTTCAAGAAAATCTTTCATATGCCGACGTCAGGGCAACATTAGACCCACCCAAAGACTAAAGCATCATTCATCTTTGAAGTCGTTTTACGAATATCAAAGTCTTCTAAAGCTGAAGTCTTATTTCTGCATTGCATGTCAGAAAGAAGTAGATGGCCGTCGCCATGCTATTTCTTGTGATTGTGTGAGCGATGGCAGCATGTTAACCGAGATATCAAAATACTGTACGATGGCAGCATAGGCTTTGTGAGACAGGTATTTATTTATCTAATTTGTCGCTATTTCGCTATTACATTTCACGGTGAACTCAATGTACCTTCAGTTTCAGTTTGAATGAATAGTAAAACATGTATGATTGCAAATGAGCTGGGGCATGGTACTACGAGACGTTATACTACCTAATGTATTAACTTTATCTATTTAAATTTTAGGGGGCGAAACGTCTTGGGGGCGAAACGTAACTAGGGGAGGAAATAGTTTGGGGGCGAAACGTCTCGGAACCATTTCAACGGGGATTTCGGTAATTTCAAACGGTAACTTCGGTGGATTTCGGTGATGTTGGTTTTTCATGTTACCGTGTGACCCTGGCGGTATTGTGTTATACCCAATATCATTTTACGACTTTCCAATTTTCAGCCAAGATGGCAGCCTCCGGCGAACGACTAATTTTGCAAAGCGATTGGGACCAAGTTTTAAAGTAAAGCGGATATGATTTTGCACTTTTCAATTTTTTCCTTTCATTTTTTATATAGCTAAGATTAATTAGCTTCTGTTTTATTTCAGAGAAGAAGATGGAAAAGCTTGGATTAGTTATAAAAGCACAGGTAAGATAAATGTTGCTTTGTCATTTTTGTTATGTACTTGTACAGCCTTGCTTTCATGGATAACCCATGCACACTTGGTGCCTCTGTCTGTCACCAAGCGCAGCCCTGTCTGGACCAGAGCCAGATTTGAACCCACGATATTCCGCTTGAAAGTCGAGTGTGCAAACTGTGCTTTCAACATCTTTCAGAAAGTCGTTTTTTGCTCGGTACTTTACACAGATGAAGTTAATTGGCAAACTTTTGTCATGATTTAATGCAAAACCATTTGACGTAACTAACTAGTCACAAAAAGTTTTATTCTAGTCATTGGTTTTTAAAAAGCAAGTAGATTCCCTTTTTCCCATAGTGAAAACGAATGCAAGTTATGCAGAAATCAGTAGGGTAGGTAATTTGGAGGCAGATTATCAATGTTCCACTTGTTCAATTTTTCTGAAATTTTCACAGTATTGTTATGAAAGTTCAATCATTCAAATTCAGCAAAGAAAAGAAAAAAAATATTTTTTAGAGAAAAATTCCAGAAAATTGCTTTTTCCCCTTAAAGGCTCTGTATTCCTCAAATATAGACATTTTTTTTTATTCAGGAAAGGTTTAATAAATTGATACTATATATAGTATTGATACAATCATAAATGTGGCATCTGACAGCCTGTAAAATTCCAGTTTGTCTTTCGTTTTTGAACTGGATAAAGAATGAAATGATTTTATCATATCTCCGAAATAATGCTGGCAACATTAATACAGAGATACAATAAAAGATAATTTCATTTCAAGATTGGGAGACAAACTGAAATTTTACAGACTGTCAAGTGCCACATTTTTTATTGTATTAATTCCATATATCAAATTATTAAACCTTTCTCGGAGAATATTATAAAATGTCTGTTTTTGAGGAATATGAAGCCTTTAAGCATATTACGGTAAATGTCCTAAAATTTTGAACACTTTATTCCAAACCTTTTTGCCTAAATTTTGCTTTTTATGCAGTTGTTTCTAAAATTAAAACTTTGTGAAATGGTGAACAGTGTAGTACCAGATAAGACTGCTCCTTCAGTCGTAATGTTTGCCTATGCCATTTTGTCCAACACTTTGGTGTTCAAAATTTTATGACATTTACCGTAAGGTAAATATTATATTTCAGGTTGTGAAACTGTGCATGGTGAGTTGCAGACACATGGCCTCTCAGGAGAGGGTATTCCCTATCTGGATGGTTCTGATGGGTTCTCAGTACAAGAAGTTCATGTGGTAAGAGCTCAGCATATGGGCATGTACTATTTCTTTTTATTTATTTTTTTCTTAATGCTTAGCATGCCAGATAAAAATTTCAGCAGACAACATGTTTAAGATATTATCCTTATTTTTTCCCAAAAATAGACTGACATTTCATGCAAACTGTCTGGGAAAGTAAGAAAAATATCATCTGTTTATTGTCCACTGAATCTGCCCAGAGAGTGGTAAAGGTTAATTTGTTGTCAGTATTTTAAAGGTTACATTTTGAAATCATGTCTTCTGCTTTAGCCACTGATGGATCTTGATCTTTGAGATTGTTTTGGAATGGAGACTCCAGTCTTATAACCTAAGAAATATGGTAGCCCAAAACATGGTGGGCACTAACTCCCATCATCCGTATGGCTGCAAGACAATGGGAAGCCTTGCATTTTTTGCAGTATTCAATGAATCTGTTAGTAGTCAGCAGAGTCCCTGATTAGACTCCATGCCACCATTATATATATACATGTATATAATCAGATTTTTTATTAACATGCAGGTACAGGGGCAACATCCACATCAGTGGGCCCCCTTCCAGATAGCTGGCTTGCTGCACGCATGGCAGATCTCACACCAGATCTCCAGGTACGTCTATCATGAGGGTTGATAGCCGAGACCTTCCACTCTCTGCAATCCCTCTCTGTCGGCTGCTTCCATGTCATTTTGGGCCTCCCAGGCCCACGCTTTCCATGAACCAGTATGTCAAAGGCTGTGTTGATTGCACCATTGGAGCGTTCCACATGTCCATACCATCAAAGTCTTCTCTCCTTCAGAATGAGGTCCAGATCCTCAATGCCAAGCCGCACAAGTACCTCATTGGACCTGGTGGTGACATTGTCTTGCGGCCTGACATTGCAGATCTGTCTGATCATTGCCCTGTCATTTGGCTGCAGATGCTGGAGGTTCGGCTTTGTCAATGGCCAAGTCTTGCTGGCATGGAGCATTGCACTCCGCACACAAGAGCTGTACACATGGCCGCATAATCTTATATTAATAGCTCAAACAGAACTATTTATTACAGGTTTACAAGATCACAATAAAGTTTAGCATGTGTTTTCACAGATCTAGATAAGAGGGTTATCGAAATAAATATATATTTTTTTTTTAATTATATCTTCTTGAGAACATAGCCATAACATCAGAAAACATATCTACGGATATGTGCACCCAGCGTAGATTCAGATCAGCCAGCACATTTTCGAAGCTTCACTGGACATATTTTTAACAACCAAAGATGCAAAGTTTCTTCATGCTGACAAAGAAAACTGATTTGAGTCTTCTTGGGACACTCATGTCAGAAGGTACATTTCTAAGGTTGTAGCTCATATATATTGTGAGACCCTCCCATGGGGGGTACCTGTTCCCTTGTGCCCTGAAATTTTTTTGAATTTTCTCTTGTTCCCCAAAATCATGATCTTAATTTTCTATGTTCCCTGTTCCCCAAAATTACCATTGTTCTCCTGTTCCTTTCATTTTTAGATGTGTGTTCTGTTTCCCTGAAATAAATGACATTATTCCCCTGTTCCCCAGAACCCCTTAGAGGGCCTCTGTTGTGGCTACACATTAGAAGCACCTCTGCAAGACACTTATAAAGAATACCCACAACATATATTTCACTCCACTGAGGAGTAAAAAACTTTAGAACAACTTAACCGTTTTACTCTAACTACAAGGCCGCCGTCCGCGGTCCGGCAAGTGCCGGACACTTGCCGGACCACTTTTTTGGCCGAGCATGCTTTCGGTCATACCACTTTTTTTTTTTTTTTTTTTTTTTATTTCGGCCTTTTCTGTTGTGCTTATCTGTGAAATTGTTTAATTGCATTATCAAAAGTGCCGCATTTAATGCCTGTTTTGTTTAACGCTCGTGGCTCGTTTCACCTGTAAGCCTGTCCAAGGTGTGAAAACAAAACAGTCACATGTCTTGCCAAACACTGCAATCATTATAATGACACATGTTTGATTTAATTCATTATCTTTAAAGGATTAGTATCAACAGATAATATATCAAAGATATGTTAAACTCGTTGAGCTTTGATCCAGAATGCATTAAAGAGCGCCATAGAAGAAAGTTTAAACCCCCTCAATCTGTTTTTCTAATTATTCCAAATCAAAGAATATGTCGGTCGGCAAGTAAGTTATGTAGTAAACTTTTTGACTTTGAATGACTGAAATTCTGCCCCACAAAAGCTTCCAAAATGCATTAAGCGCACATACAGGCGTCGATAATTAAAAAAAATTCTCGGGGGAGATCCCGAACACCCCCCCATTTCGAGAGGGGGGCATTCCCCTCTCATTCTCTCCCCCTTTCATGCTCTCCCCCTCACGTGCCATCGGCACTCGCTGCTTACCTCTGCCGGACCACTTTCCACTACTTGGCGACGGGCCTGAACTATTGGGACACCTGCACTCCTTACCATACTTGTCCTACGATTATAAAAGTATGTTCCACTACCTGTTAATGTGTTTAAAATATTGCTAGACAAGAGGCAGTGTAGACCCAGATCAGATGCTTGATTCTGCAGCATCTGATCTTGGTCTGCACTGTTTGCTCAAGCCTGTCTGTCCTAATACATAGGGTTGTTACAGTACATGGTGTGCTGTTGTCTGTAGAGTTTGTGATTTGTCATGAAAATACTGTTTCTTTATAGAAATCTCTCCAAGTTAGCTACAGCAATGAGCAAGAAGAAAGATGCTGTAGTCGAAAGTTTGTGGCGCCAATCACTACATATAGCTCTGTACATAATCCCAGGAAAATGGTAAGAATGATTTCCAGCATGTTTCATTGTAGAATTTGCGCTGTCTAGAGGACTTGTTAACTCTTAAACTGCCAATCACAACAATTGTCGTCTGCTTTGTCATCTGCTTGTGATTTTAAAAGTCATTTTTGCAAACAGTGTGGACCCAGATCAGACTGCTCCTCTAGGAGCAGTCTGATCTGGGTCCACACTGTTTGCCTGAATGCAAAAATAGGTTTGAAAAGTTTGCAAGAATATTCAGCAGACGACATAAACAGACGACATTTTCAGATGCAGGTTTTCTTGGTGCTTTAAGGGTTAAGGAGGAGCAATTGATGATAATTCTTAGGATTTTTTTATTTTTTCTCCATAAAAGCATATTAGAAGTGCCTTGCCAGGGTGCTTCTAATGAGTACTAACAACATGTTTTGATTGAGAACTGGAGAAAAGTATTGCAGAATTATCACCTGATACTCCTCCTTAACCCTTGTCCTGCTGAATAAATTAAGATGCCACGCCCACTTCTAATTTTCGGCCAATCAGATTACTTGATCCAGATTGTTGCTATAAATTCACATACTTATCGGCAAACAGTGTAGATCCAGATTAGCTGGCTTCTTAGAAGCCAGCTGATCTGGATCTACACTGCTTGCAGGGGCAGGACAGCAGGACAAGGGTTAACAAGAAGCATCCTGGTAGCTGATCAGTTAGCACTCCTGACTTCTGGGTTCAAATGAGGCTAGTGGCAGAATTCAGCCCATGACTGTATGGCCCTTCATTACAGAGCCTTTCATTATCACTATTCCATTACTAAAACATGCCTATTCAAATATATAGAAAAATTCACCTCCAAAAACCGACAATTTTTCAAGTAAAAACCCCTCTGATATTTTTCGTATTTCTGCTCAAAACATAGATTGTGGGTACTTGTTAGAACCGCCTCGGCGAGGCAGTTCTAATGAGTACCCACAATCCGCCTCGACGAGGCAGTTCTAATGAGTACCCACTATCTATGTTTTTGAGCAGAAATAAGAAAAATAATGTATACCCCTGTAAACCCCAGTTTTACTATATAAAAGTGGGGTTTCAGGGTGAAATATTATATAGGCATGTTTTCGTGATGCCAGCATCTCAATATGACTTAAATAATGACATAAACACTAAATCATCATCGTTATCCTTCTATCAGTACTTGGTCTTCTATGTAGTTTTTATTTGTTTAAAAATAATGTCCACAAACAAGATTTCGAAATGTTTTCAGGAGACATTTTGCATGGAATGTCAAGCCATGTTTTATGCGTAAATCTGGGAGAAAATTGTATGAAATATCTAGCCTCTTTTTTCCATCTAGTAAGGAACTTTTCATGGAGAAATAAGAAAAAAGTATGTGTATTAATATTTTTTTTTAATTAAAAATTCTCCTTTCTAGAGGAATGGCTAAGAAGACTACACTTACATAGGTCATGGTTCAAGGTAAAAGGGGTGGGGGTTTCAGAGAAATATTTTTCTTATTATGGGGGTTTCAGTGACAGTTGTTCAGTGAAATAATTTTTCTTTTTTTCTTCACAAAAAAACATGTTGTGGGTGTTCATTAGAAGCGCCTTGGTGAGGCGCTTCCAATGAATACCACAACATATGTTCTGTGGAGAAATAAGAACAGTATTAATACTTTTTTTTAAAAGCATCTTATCTGGAGCTATGATAGGTGTGTTAGCATAATGTTTATTTCTTTGTCAGATCTATTCTTTAGATGTATCATCTGGGGGACTTGCAGTATCCAGTGATTCTGAAGGCAAACTGAAAATTTGGGAAACTTCAAATGGTACTGTTAGGGTGAGTATGTAACTAAACATTTTGTATTAGTATCAATGGATACAGCTTCTTAGGAGACCACTCTAACATGTTTTCTTTCTCAAAAGGAAGAGCTGTTTTTTAAAGGTTAGAATTTTCTCCTCTTAGATTGTATAAACATTGCAGAGCCTTTATATCAGATAATAAGGTTGGAAAAAGTGAACAGTCAGGAAACCATAGGTACAGATAAGAGGGGGTGTCCACATAATATTTTTCTTATTTCTTGATGAAAACATATGTTGTGGTACTCATTAGAAGTGCCTCAGCGAGGCGCTTCTAATGAGTACCCACAACATATGTTTTCATTGAGAAATAAGAAAGATATCAGCATTTTTCAGATGAAAAAAGCGCCTTATCTGTTGCTATGGGAAACTTTAAAAATTCAGAAGGCCATGGAAATGTCAGGGAATCATCAAACTTGTCAGAGAAGTTTGAGATTTTTTAACAGTACCAGGGAGATGTCTGGCAGCAGACAACATCTTACTTTTTTATGCCCCCAACTTCAAAGAATTGGTTTGGGCCTGTTCATCCATGGGCCTGTCCATCTGTTACACTAGTACTCGGTCAGGAATGGTTGAAGCAAGGTTCGTGAAATTTGATATAGAGCATCAGCATGAAAAATAAGCAGATCCATATTTTTTCATTTTTGCGTCAGGGTTCTCCTTGCTGGGTTATTCCCCTTTTTTGACTTAGTAGTTGACTACAGGTGGTGGGTACATATACCTTGTGTGCACAACTCCTCTTAAAGTTTTCTACAAATCAATTTGAAACTTTGCAGGCTCTTTTGTCATGGTTTGTAGATGTGCATATGGTTTTGGCATTATCGTCAATTTAATTTTCGTCACTTTTTTGACTTTTGAACTTAGCCTTTTTTGGGGCTTAAATACTGTGAAAGTGAGTACCTTTAGTGCTCTTATGCATGAAAATAGGCAGCTCCATATTTTTTTTCGTTTTCGCATGGGATTTTCATTGCAGAGTTATTCCCCTTTTTCTTAGTACTTGACTACAGATGGTGGGTACATATACCTTGTGTGCACAACTCCTCTTACAGTTTTATACCAATCAATTTAAAACTGCAGGCCTTTTTGTCATGGTCTGTAGATGTGTATGTGGTTTTGGCATTGTCGTCAATTTTATTTTTGTTACTTTTTTGACATTTGAACTTTGCCATTTTTTTGGTGCTTAAGTGTTTTACATTTAAGGCATGTTTAAGGGAAAGCATATAGTAGGGGGCATAGTGTTTTACAAACGCATTGTCTAGTTTTTAGCTCATCCTGAGCCTTGTTTGTATTCTTTAGAGAAAATAAGGTTTGACATTCCTTATGAATTGTCTGCCTAGTAGATGATTCAGATGAAATGCCAAATCTTATTTCCTCTGAAAAATAATAAAAGAATGATAAGAATGTCATCTGCTACCCTTTTGATTAGCGCTTTTAGGGTTAAAAAAGTAGTACAAATAAAATTTTACTGCTCATGATTTTAAAAGCATTATGAGCCAATACAAGTAAACAAACTAAGTGTATAACAAAAGGACAAACACATAGCTCCAGATGAAGCACTTTTTACAACCAAAAAGTGCTGAGATTTTTCTTATTTCCCCACAAAAATATATGTTGTGGATACTCTTTAGAAGCGCCTTGGCAAGGTGCTTTTAATGAGTACCCACAACATATATATTCATGTAGAAATAAGAAAAATATTATGTGGATAACCCCTTCTATCTGGAGCTTTGAAATATTATGGTCATATCAACAAATACCGTATTTGCTCAAAGTATTGGGATAACATATTTACTTACCTACCTTGCCCTAAAATTTGAAATAGTCCATTCTACTACCCATTGATGTCTCTAAAATATTACTATTGCTGTATGTAAGGCAAACTGTAGACCCAGATCAGATGCTGCATTTTGTGACATCTGATCTAGGTCTGCACTGTTTGCAAAGGCCTATCTGTCCCAATACTTAGGGTTATTATCGTAATCAGCAGTTGATTGTTTGGTTACCAAGCAGAACATTACGAAAACATGCCTATTCAAATATAATGAAAATTTTACCACCAAAAAAAATGAAAATTTTCAGATAAAAAACTCTGTTATTTTTCATATTTCTGCTCAAAACATAGATTGTAGGTACTCATTAGAATCTATGTTTTGAGCAGAAATAAGGAAAATAATGTATACCCCTGTAAACCCCAGTTTTACTAAATAAAATCGGGGTTTAAGGGGCCAAGACTATATAGGCATGTTTTCGTGATGAGCTCAAGAATGTCTGGGTAAACTTGTCTGGTGTCAAGGAACTGTCACAGAATTTTGAATTCCCACTTCTGTGGGAACGTGTTTGTAAGGTATTCATGGGTCATGCCATGATTTTTCTTTTAGAGAATTTGACTTTTACCTTCCTAACAAAACTATGCCAAAGTCTGGTTATTGGGGCATTGCATTTTCATATGTTTCTGATGACTGAGACCATAAAGCTCTGCAGAGACGCCAATAAAATAATGCTCTGTTATGCAATAGTTTAGTAATACTGATACAATAGTTTACTATAACCCACATGAAAAATTCTTAAATGTAAAACACAGTGAAATACATGAGCCATATTACAATGTTCACACTAAGTATCCAGACAGCCGGACCTGAGCAAACAATGTAGACCCTGATCAGATGCAGCATAGCTGCATCTGATCAGGGTCTACATTGTTTGCCACTCATTCAGCAGTTTTTAGAAATATCAAAAGGAGTAAATGTATTTATTCAGATTGTAGGACCATTGTAGTAAGGAGTTACGCAATCAGCATATTTAGTGTATATACAGTAGGAGAAAAAAGGCTTTACAAGGTTTTAAATGGTTTCCTATGTTAAAAAATAAAGATTATATATTACCGTGCAGGGAACCAGTGTTATGAGAGAAAAGTAGTCCCCAGGTAAAGCTGGTACATCACCTGTTGTGAACACTCTTTAGTGTACGCGAGTTGGGGTCGGTGGCTCAGTTGGATGCGCCGTCCGACTGGAGACCAGGAGGTCGCGGGTTCAACCCCCGCCGAGGTCGGCAACATTCTTTCGTGGAGATTGATCATGAAATATTTTCTACGGTCATTCTCTCCCTTCTGCTGATTCAAGAAGGGCAGTTGTCAGTTTCTGGCAAAAGAATGTGCACAATACTGGTTAACCGCTTCGAGGACTAAGCCTGCCCAGTAAATGTGTGGTTAGGTAAACTGACCGCGCTCGACATGACCCCATTGGGTTGACTGGGCCGTAAAACCTCAACACAAACAAACGTGAGTTGGCAGTACCAGAAAACATTCAGTTAAATTATCAGCTGAGCACGAATTTTTTTGCCATTTCTATTCTAAGAGAAAAACGTCATATGAATTAGAAAACATATAGGTAAATGAGGTATGAGGCATTTGTGCAGTGAGACCAGAGTCCTTAAATTTCTGTGGCAAACTTTAAGTAGTGTCAGGTAAATGAGCTGGGGCACAGCATTGCCTAGTCTGATCAGTCTTTGCTGGCTGCATGAAGATGGTTTTGATCCTTAGCTATCACTAGAGCACATAGCAAAGACTCTGATCAGACTACATAGAGTTTGCTGGGTGCACATGTAGAGATTGTAGAGATTGCTGTGCCTTGGCTCAAATAAGGATGATGTAAGCAAATTCTGGCTTGCATTGCTCAGACTGACTTTTTTGAAAGAAATATTTCAATAAATGTAGCAGAAATCATAGCTTGAGATAAGATGGGTTGAATCTATCTTAACCCTTAAACTGCCAATCACAACAATTGTCGTATGCTTTTAACATCTGCTTGTGATTTCTTAAAGTAATTTTTGCAAACAGTGTGGACCCAGATCAGATGGTTCCTGTAGGTGCAGTCTGATCAGGGTCCATGTTTGCCTGTATGCAAAAATAGGTCTTGAAAAGTTTGCAAGAATATTCGGCAGATGACATAAATAGACGACATTTTCAGATGCAGGTTTTCTTGGCATTTTAAGGGTTTATTCTCCATGGAATTTACTGTTTTACAGAGAGAACTAGAGGGTCACTATGGTGATGTGTACACCTGTAGATTTTTCCCATCAGGTATTGTGGTTCTCAGTGGTGGCTCCGACATGCAGCTGAAGATATGGTCAGCAGAAACAGGACAGTGTGCAGCTACATTGTTAGGTCATACTGCAGGTACCGTATTTTACCCAGAACTCATAAATCAAATGTACACATTCTGGAAATTGTGTTCCAACATGTGTAGATATATTGTATTATATATTGTATTATATTTTATTGCACTTAAAAACATAAGGCATCAGGTTTACATTTCTTTTGTGGGTCAGTATTGTTCAAGTGTTGCTTTTCTTTTATGCATCTGTATTTTTACCATTCAGTACTTAAAAAGAAATATCCTATTTTTGAATTTGTATTCCTTCTTAAAATGCCCAATATACTATATGTATGTTGGTGTAAAAGTAGATTTATTTAGAACAAAGGATTGTTTTGCTAGAAAATCTGGATAACATTTTGAAGGATTTGTATTTCCTGTGACACCAGATAAGTATTTCCTGTGACACCAGATAAGTTTTTTTTAAAAGGTAAACTGAGGTTGGTAATCAGGAAATTTTCCAACTACAGGTATACAGGACACAAGTATAGTGGAGAGAGGACGTAACATAGTATCGTGCAGTAGAGATGGTACAGCAAAACTTTGGGACTGTGGAACCAAACAGTGCCTGGGAACATTCTCTGAGAATGGGGGTAATGTCAACAGCTGCTCTGTAGGGGCCGTGAATCAATCAGTTGACTTAGGACAGCCAGTTTCCACATCAAGTAAGTACTTTAAAGTTTTGTAATTACCTTAAGTACTTGGACAGACAGGCCTGAGCAGACAGTGTATTGCCAATTAGTTCAAATGGTTCGGCACCACTGAGTTAGATGGCCGCCATGTCCATGTCCATTTATGGTAAAAATTCATAAAAATTCATAAAAACCATGAAAGCTTTGGGGCAGAATAGCACCGCTGTCTCAAGCTCTACTAAGTTTGTTCAAATGATGATCGTAGGTTGACCTTTAACCTTTTTAAGGCAAGGTCAAATTTGTGTCTCTATAGATTTGTATGGGGGAAAAGTTGAGGCTGAATTCAGCTTATGACTGTATGGCACTTTATTACACAGAGCCTTCCTTTATCACCCTTCCATGGTCTTGATATGACTTAAATAATATTGAAAAGGAGGCAAAACAACAAGTCATCATCATATATTGTTCACAGTTTCCCATGGGAAGTTAAGGCTCTCCCAGTTCTCAATATCTTTTTCTTCAGCTTTTTCTTCTTTCAACTGTACTGGATAGGATTGCCTTTTCTGTGCCAATACGAACGATCATATCATCTTGACGACATCATCAAATTTCATTATTTTTCATGATTTTTATCGCACCTGCTTGTAGCAGGGTGCGATATAGGCGTCCGATTTTCCGTCCGTCCGTCCGTCCGTCCGTCCGTCCGTCCGTCCGTCCGTCAGTCCGTCCGTCCGTCTGTCAACATTTATGTCGACGTTCGACATTTATGTCAAAGTTAGTATTCTAATCAACTACAAGACTAAACAACCATCAAACCTTGCCTGAAACATCTCCCTGACCTCCTGACTTTGCGACATAGGCGTCCGCTTTTCCGTATGTCTGTCCATTCGTCCGTCTGTCTGTCAACATTAATGTCGAAGTTCGACATTTATGTCAAAGTTAGTATTTTAATCAACTACAAGACTAAACAACCATCAAACCTTGCATGAAACATCTCACTGACCTGACTTTGCGACATAGGTGCCCACTTTTCCATTCGTCTGTCTGTTCGTCCGTCCGTCTGTCCGTCTGTTAACAGTTCTGTTATGTCGAAGTTCGACATTTATATCAAAGTTCGTATTCTAATCAACTACAAAACTAAACAACCATCAAACCTTTTATGAAACATCTCCCTGACCTCCCGACTTTGCGACATAGGTGCCCGCTTTTCCATTCGTCTGTCCGTTCATCCGTCCGTCTGTCTGTTAACAGTTCTGTTATGTCAAAGTTCGACATTTACGTCGAAGTTAGTAGTCTAATCAACTACAATTCTACAACAACCATCATACCTTGCATAACACATCTCCCTGACCTCCTGACTTGGCAGGTATGTTGACCCAGTGACCTTGACCTATATTTTGCACTCCATTGACTTTGACACAATTTACGTTGACGTTCCAGATCTTCTCAACTATAAGGCGTACAACTACCAAACCTTGCATAGTGCTTCTCCTAGATGTACTGACGGCATATACCTTGACCCGGTGACCTTGACCTATATTTTGCGCTCCACTGACTTTGATATATTTTGCGTCGACGTTCGATATCTCCTCGACTATAAGGCCTACAACCATCAAACCTTGCAAAGTGCTTCTTCTCAATGTACTGACTTGGCAGATACCTTGACCTGGTGACCTTGACCTATATTTTGGCTGCAGTGACTTTGACATAATTTACGTCAATGTTCCAGATCTCCTCAAGTGTAAGACCTCTAGCCACCAAACCTTGCATAGTGCTTCTCCTAGATGTACTGACTCGGCAGGTATCTTGACCCGGTGACCTTGACCTATATTTTGCGCTCCAGTGCCTTTTACACATTTAACGTCAACGTTCAATATCTCCTCAACTGTAAGGCCTACAACCATCAAACCTTGCATAGTGCTTCTCCTCAATGTACGGACTCCGCAGGTACCTTCACTGGGTGACCTTGACCTATATTTCGCGCTCCATTAACTTTTACACCTTTTATGTCACCCTTCCATATGTCCTCAACTGTAAGGCCTTCAACCACCAAACCTTCTATAGCACTTCTTCTCGATGTACTGACTCGGCAGGTACCTTGACCTGGTGACCTTGACCTATATTGTGCACTCCAGTGACTGACACATTTTATGTTGATGTTCGGTATCTCCTCAAATATAAGACCTACAACCACTAAACCTTGCATAGTGCTTCACCTCATTGCACTGGCTTGGCAGGTACCTTGACCAGGTGACCTTGACCTATATTTGACACATTTTACGTTAATGTTTGATAACTCCTCAACTATAAGGCCTACAACCACCATACCTTGCATTGTGCTTCTCCTTGATGTACTGAATTAGCAAGTACCTTGACCCGTGACCTTGACCTATATTTCATGCTCCAGTGACTTTTACACATTTTACGTCAACGTTCCATTATCATTGGGCTGTATGATACGAAAAGTCAGTGCTGAAGATATAGCCATTAGAGGGAATGGGACTGGCCTGGAATATATGTGCCCCACTAGGCACTTTGTCTACATTTTTTTCAACCCAGTTTTCCAAGTAAGCACTGCTAAGAATGAAATAAACTTATTTAATAACCACGTTCTGATTGTGGCTCCTGTGACTTTTGCCCCAGCAGGTGCGATGACGCCTTCCGCGGAATTCTTGTTTGTCTTAGATACTCATGTTAGTTTGTCATGACACTGAACAGCTAAAGCATCAGGGAACTGGTTACGGATGAGTTTTGAATGATAATTCTGGGATATTTTTTCTTATTTCTCCATAAAAAATATATTGTGGTTACTCTATAGACGCACCTTGTCAAAAACCCACAATATATATTTTAATTGAGAAAAAAGAAAAATTATCCCTGAATTATCATTAACTATGTTTTTTTATGGAGAGCTGTAGAAAATTGTCTCTGAGAATTATCATCAAATATTCCTCCAAAACAAATTCTCTGAAAGCATGTTCTGTTCCTAATTTTCTTGTAGGTGAGAGAGAGGTTTTGACAGAGGGAAAGATCCTGTTACTAGGCTGTGAAAACAAGGCACTGCGGGGGTATGGATTACATAGTAGGAAAAAGGTAATTCATAACAAATCGTTGATATTTATTTTTACATTCTTGAAACAAAAAAAAATATTTTCAACATGAAAACTGAAATTGTCAAACAATGTTTACTCACAAAAAATTCAAAGGTAACTAAGTTTACTGCATAAAACCTGATTATATTGATATCCTGGAGTTTTTTAAACTTATCTATTGAATAAAGTTAGAAATATTAATGAGATCCAAGAGATACCAGCCAGTAGAACTAAGATTGTAAGCTACCAGGGCCCAGCTGTTCAAATCTTAGATCATTAAATATGGTATATATGCAAATATTTTTGCTGAAAAAATGTAAGTAGCTTTTGCATTTGCAAAAGCTATTCCCATTTTTTCAGCAAAAGTTCCTATGAGTTAGATATTGCACTAACTAGAACAGTTAACATTTTAACCACTAACAAGCTTGTTAAGCTAATGATACTTTGAACATCTGGGCCTTGGCTGGGCTCCATAGAGCAGTGGGTTGTGTCTCTGACTGTATATCCAGGGGTTGTAAGTTTGAATCCTAGCAAGTTCATTACAAAAACACACCTATTCAAATGCAGTCTAACCTCGTTATCTCGAACTCGCTTATTTCGAATTACTGCTTATCTCGAAGTGAAAATCTGGTCCCATTTTTAACATGAAACTATGACAACAGGTAACAAAATAATGTGAAAAAGAGGAGAAATTGCTCCTCAGGAGCAATTTCTCCTCTCTTCAACATTATTATGTATATATATTTCTAACTTCAGGAGTCAAATTACATATTCATTCGTTAAATGTGGTTGTTCAGTTGTTTTTTTCACGCTCTCAACTCTGATATGTCGAAGTACGGATATCTCGAAGTGTTTCAGTGAGTCCCTTGGAATTCGAGATAATGGGAGTCGACTGTATATTGAAAATTTTACAACCAAAAACGGAAAATTTTCAGATAAATTTTTGGATATTTTCACATTTCTGCTCAAAACATAGATTGTGGGTACTCATTAGAACTGCCTCACTGAGGCAGTTCTAACAACTACCCACAATCTATGTTTTTTTTAGCAAAATAATAAAAAAAATGTATACCCCCTGTAAATCCCAGTTTTACTATATAAAAGAGGTGTTTAAGAGTGTCTTAATTATATAGGTGTATTTTCATGGTGTGAATCCTACCTTGGCCACATAATTTTCATGGAGAGTGATCATGAAATAAGTTCTAAGGTCATACTTTTCCTTCCACTGATTCAAGAAAGTCAGTTGTCAGGTACTCACAAATGTATGTGCACAAAGGTACTAGTTAACTGCTTAGCTGACTATTAAATAAAAATATAAAAGGTTGCCTTTGGAAACAAAGTACACATAGCAGATAGAAAATGGGAGACTCGCTTTTATTGAGACTCTTCATAAGCAGTAGTGAAGTTTTCATCTGCTTACACCCTCTAGAGTATACATGAGCAGAACATCTTCAAAGATACCACAGTGGGCTCAATGATCCCAAAAGAAATGAACATATAATTGCACTATGGTGATGTACAGGGAGACGTTCTATGGCCGCCACACAGCACTAACATCAGCTGAAGCCTGCCCAGGAAGAATAGGTTAATTGTCTGGCTGAACATCAAGACCTTAACAGTGTTGATTGGGTCGTAAAACTCTAAATTATTAAAACAAAAAAAAAAGAAAGATACCAAAATGTATCTTTTCCATAGAAAAATTAGAAAAAAAAATGTTAAGGGAAATGGTTCTGATGGCATTAAAGAAGATACATGTATTAGCTAGTTTCTGCCAGTTATGATAAACGTCCTAAAATTTCATACACCAAAGTGTCTGTCAAAATGGCATATGCAAACAGTGAAGACCCTGATCAGACTGCTCCTCAGGAGCAGTCTGATCAGGGTCTACACTGTGCCATTTCACTGTGTTTAGAGAAACAACTGTAGAAAAAGTAAAATTTAAGCAGAAAAAGTATGGAGTAAAGTATTCAAAATTTTAGGACATTTACTGTACGTGTGGTATGAAATGAAAGAATTGTTCTATTTTGTCACGATAGTAACATATGTTGTGGATATACATTATATTTACCTAATTTCAGATATTTGATCTTGATTCTCATGATGCTGTGAATTGCTGTTGTTTTCTCTCCGACACATGTGTAGCTTGTGGAACTCAGGACGGTCATATTACAGTGGCAGACATAAGAAATATAAGGTAAAAACTGGCTTTTTACTTTGTTGAACATATTGTGCTTGAGAAATGCATATTTGTTTGTACACCAACTTTTTGATAAAATGGCATATGCAAACAGTGCAGACCCAGATCAGTCTGCTCCTGAAGGAGCAGACTGATCTGGGTCTGCACTGTTTGCTGTTCAATCAAGAATTTGTGTCAAACAAATGCATAAAAACAAAATTCTGGTCGAAAGGTTTGGAAGAAGGTATTTGAAATTTTAGGACATTTACTGAATTTTACTTATTACTGTTGTGGATTCTCAGAATTGCCTTGAAGAGGCAAAAAAGTACTTGTAAGGTGTTGGTGGCACCATAAGACAAGTAGCATTTCTTCTACAGCAAACTGGTGGGTGGATGGACAGACCTTAATGCTCACATCCAATTCATGGTTGAAGCGTCCCGGTGGCTGAATGGTTACTGCCCCCAACTGTGACTCACAAGGCCACATGTTCATATCTTGCAGGAAGCAGAATTTAAGTTATGACTGTACAGCTCTTCATTGCTCAGGGCCATTCATTATGACCCTTCCATCTTCGTCATATGACTTAAATAATGTTTAAAGGGATTTAACCCTTAAAGCACCAATCACAACAATTGTCGTTTGCTTTGTCTTCTGCTTGTGATTTTAAAAGTCATTTCTGCAAACAGTATGGACCCAGATCAGACTGCTCCTTTAGGAGCAGTCTGATCAGGGTCCACACTGTTTGCTGTTCGCAAAACTAGGTTTGAAAAGTTTGCAAGAATATTCAGCAGACGACATAAACAGACGACATTTTCAGATGCAGTTTTTCTTGGTGCTTTAAGGGTTAAAACACTATCATCATCATCCTATTCATGGTTGGGGTGCAAAAAGTTAGATGCATTATGTGTTGTATTTTTATGGGGGAAAAAAAACTTTCATTTTTTATCATTATAAAGATAACTGACAATACTTGTATTTACATTTTTGTTACAATATTCAGAGTCATATTAAATTAACAACAGTATTAAGACATTTAATCCTAGTGTCCTATAAAAGGTACATTAGCAAACAGTGTAGACCCAGATCAGATGCTGCAAAGCAGTCTGATCAGGGTCTATACTGTTTGCATTAAATTAAAAAAATTCTACAAAATGTGATAATAATAAAACTAACCAGACACCCCTTATATGGGAAATGGACCACTCCAAAGAGTTTAGGTAGAAGAGTCCACTTAACATTAATGGGTTAAGCATACAATATTTTGAACAACTGGATCCTCTTTTTAGCATTCTGTCTTTCTTCTATCACAAGGTTTTACATATACGGGTACTTGCTTTTTTTTTTCAAGGGTTCCACTGAAAGAATGGAAGGAGAGCAGATCCACCATTTTATCATTGTTACCATGGAAACAGGGATTTTTCACAAGTACAGGTAATGGATATTGTAGGATATCTACATCAGAGACTTCTGTTAGTTTCTTAATTCAGACATGTTGATGACAAATAAAACCCATTTACAAGCAGTACAGACCAAAGGCAGTCAGTGTAAAAGCAGTCTAGTCTGAGTCTCATAACTGAATAGGCCCATTTTGTATATATATATCCTGTTAGAGTTGGAAGAAAAAGGGAAAGATTGGCATATTGTTTGATCTGAATTTATTTATCATCTCATAGATTAGTTGCTATGATAATACATGTACATTTTGATCGCAACTATAGTAAATGTCCTAAATTTTCAAAAGTTTTATTCCATACTATTATGGCAAAAGTTTGGTTTTAGTGCATTTCATTAACAAAATAGCAAACAGTGTAGACCCTGATCAGACTGCTCCTGAAGGAGCGGGAGCAGTCTGATCTGGATCTGCACTGTTTACACATGCCATTTTGTCACAAAGGCTGGTGTACAAAATTTAAGGACAACGACTGCTGTTTTTTCTGACAATGGAGGTTTTTACAAGTACATGAAATAAAAAATTTTTCTTCTGTGAGTTGGGAAAATTTAACCCAGATTGCACTGTCTTGTTTTGTTTTCAAAATACCTGTCTTGACTGAACTATAATGTCATATTTACCCTAAGTATTTAGAGAGATAGGGATGAGCAAATTAACAGATCCAGATCAAACTGGTATTAGTTTGATCAAGGTCTACAGGGTTTGTTACAACATTTTAGACACTTCATCAGGTAGCCGAATAGACTTGTTCAATTTCTAGTTTTAGGATAGGCCCCGAGGTTATTAAACTTTTTCCATGCTCAACTCAGCTGCGCATGAAATTTTCTCTGTAATGAATATGAAAATGCCAACAAAAGTTGGCATTTTCATATTTATTAGCAGATAAATTTTCATGCTCAGCTATGTTTAGCAAGAAAGAATTTGCAATTGTTAGTGAGTTTTATTAGCAGGACAAATTTCATGCGCAGCTGAGCTGAGCATGACAAAAGCCTCATAACCTCGGGGCCTGATGTGGTAAGCAATTAAGTTATCCAAACATTTAGAATATTATATAGTAATCCTGAGAAACCATTGCAGTCAGATCAGAGGCTGCAGAATGCAGTTCTCTGATCAGAGCCACACTGTTTGTCACTCATCCAGCAATTGTTAGACACATCAATAGGTAGTCAAGTGGACTTGATTGAAGTCAAAGACTAGTATGGTAAGGGAAGGGAATTAAGATGTCGGGTATGTAGGACAAATATAGTATATTTTGTTCCTTATTTGAAGTATATTAGTCATACATGTGAAGAACAGAGCTTACCAGTTTAACCCTTCTCTTGCTGAACACAACATGTGAAGAAGCCAACTGATCTGGATCTGCACTGTTTTCATTAAATATGTGAACTATCAAAAACCCGGATCAAGTAATCTGATTGGCTGGAAATTAGAAGTGGGTGTGGCATCTTAATTTATTCAGCATGACAAGGGTTAAAAGGGACTGGATACACCTGATAGATTCTCTGTTTTCTTTTTACAAGGGAGAGAACTCTTGTGACTTCCTGTTTGCTTTCCTACACATCAGTCCCCTTCTCTATTAAGGGACAGTCTCTTAACCCATTGTAGTCTGGAGACCCGTAAAAAGGGTCATTTGCAAACAGTACAGACCCAGATCAGACGCCACAGAACGTGGCGTCTGATCAGGGTCTCCATTGTTTGCAAACAGTATAGCCTTTTTTCTCTTGGAGTATCTAAATCTCATAAGTGGATGTACCTAAAATTCAAATAAGACTCTTCCAATATATAATGTGGGAGAGTCTATTCAGTCTACAAGTGGAGCGTTTTTTTGTTGTTTTTTTATTGTTGTTTTTTTCTCTTTTAGAGTAGGCACCTTTCCAGAAGGGAAGCAAAAACAATTTGACAACGAGTTGTCTCACCTGAAACTGAATTAATTCCCTCGTAAACATCCTTGCGGTTTAATTAATAGGGTTCTACTATGTATGACATTTTATTTCCAGATTAAGAGGAATACATACACTTTCAAGGGAGGCAACTGTCAATTTTTTTTGCCTCCTTACTGAAAAAGGGTCTACTCTAAAATGGAAGAATTTGCTAAACCCTTTGGAAGCACATTCTTTCCTTCAAAGGTAGACCCCATTTCAGAAGGGACTTGTTGTGCAGAAAGCAAACAGAAAGTCACAAAAGTTGTTTCCCTTGTCAGAAATGGTTGAAAATCTACTAACTGCATCCTGTCCTCTTAAATGTTTTGTGTCTGCTTTCTAGGGGATGGTTCCTGTTTCTATGTTAACAGCAAGTATGAGACAACAACAGAATTAACAGGATCAGACTGTGACCCTCTTTACAAGACAGTTACAGATGGGAAATTCTTATACACAGCATGTAGGGACAGTTATATCAGAAAATACCAGATCTCCTTAACAGAATTGTGACACACATGTGCTTGCTCTTTCTATGCAGGAATTATGAAGATTGAGATATTAGAAGTCTTCCTTAGCTATGCTAAGCAAGGGAAGTAACTCATGTAAAGGGGAGGAACCTTAAATTTTTAATTATATTCTTCCCCACTGACATATTACTTCTTGAACAGTTTTGGGAGGTAACCTGTTAATCCATAGTAGTTGGGAGACCCCTTAAAGGGTATTGTACCTAAAATTGAAATTGGATTTTTGAAATATGTACAGTTGACTCTCGTTATCTCGACTACGCTTATCTCGAATAACAGCTTATCTCGAAGTGAATGTCTGATCCCTCTTGTAACATGGAAATCTAACAACAGGTAACAAAATATTGTGGTAAAGAGGAGAAATTGTTCCTAAGGAGCAATTTTTCCTCTTTTCCATAATATTTTCAATATATTTCTAATTTCTGGAGTCAAATTACATATTCATCCATTTGATCTGTTTGTTTGATTTACTTTTTCCTTAATTCTGCAAATCTGATATGTCGACCTACAGATAGCTCAAAGTATTTCAGACAGTCCCTTGGACTTCGAGATAATGAGAGTTGACTGTAGTGTGGTGGAGTCTATTCAGTCTACAGTGGGTTAAAATCTCCCTTGAAATATTCTTTGAAATTACTGAAAGGGAATACATTTACAGGGGAGACAACTCTGTGAATATGTTTCTGTCTTCCTTCTTCAAGAAGTGAAGGGCTCCCTTTAGGAGCAAGTTCCTTGTAGAGTAGACTCCATTTCAGAAGGGACTTGCTGTGCAGGAAAGCGAAGAGGATGTCACAAAAGCTGACATCCATCTTGTTAAAAAAATGGCAGACAATAGCTTCAACATCAATGTCTGCTTCTGCATCATGCACAGTGTCAAAGTTCTGGGCAAACGATTTTTAAGACTCATACCTCTTAACCAATGAATTTCATTTGATACTTGGACTGATTAGAGGTGCTGGTTTTTGGTTTTATATATTATCACCCATTGCCTACTCAGTGGCTTTTATTTGAAAATCACAGATTTAGAAATTGATGTAAAAGTGCTTGGTTAAAGTTTTAGAAGTTCATACCTCCTAAACAAATGTATAGATTTAGATATTGCCTGCACTAAAGTTAGCTGCTGGTCTAACATTTGATCTAGTATCATCCTACCTCACTCATTGATGTGGAGAAGCATCTAGGGCCCAGTTGTTCAAAGCAATGTTAACTCTGCTAATAAGTACAATATCTAATTCACAGGTATTTTTGCTGAAAAAATGTGAGTAGCTTTTGCAAATGCAAAAGCTACTCACATTCTTTCAGCAAACATATTAGCATATATGCCATATTTAATTATTAAAGTTTTAATGATACGTTAACTAATGACATCGTTAGTAACGAACAACTGGGCACTGGTGGCTAAATACTTCAGATCACAAGGTCCAATGTGTGAATTCCACTGAAGACAGAATTCAGTTCATGACTGTATGGTGCTTTTTTACACAGAGTCATTGATTATCACACTTCCATCATAACTTAAATAATATTGAAAGGGACATAAAAAAGAGTTTATTTGTTTGTTTTGATCGATTACGGAAAAATAATTCACTAGTGTTCTAAGGCTTGAGCATAAAAAACAAGTGAGCGAAGCGAACAAGTTTTTTACACTAAAGCCTTAGAACACGTAGTTTCTGGCGAAAGAATGTGCAATACTGGTAAACCGCTTGGAGAACTAAGCCTGCCCAGTAAACGTGTGGTTAGGTAAACTGACAGTGCTCGACATGACCCCATTGGGTTGACTGGGCCGTAAAACCTCAACACAAACAAACAAACACTTGTGAATTATTTCTCAGTAATCGATCAAAACAACCAAATAAACTGTTTATTACATTTTCATTCATGTTTTACCTTTGAATTTGCACAGTCAGTCGTTATGATTTCCTACCAAAATAGTTCCAGTCATTGCATGAATTTCAGGAGGTGTGGTTTAGTTTGAAAATCATTCGCCATCTTGTTTTCACTTTAATGCAAAAATCATCCTGTACTTGAAATACAGGCACAACAATGTCACAAAAAGTAAACTGGTTTATCAAGAAAATCATACTTTATATTTGCGTTGCAGGTCTTTCCTCAAAAATGCCAACTGGATGTGAAAATTGCAGTCTGATCCTCATGATTTTATCTGAATTTCTAAGTTGATGAGGAGTATCCAACATCTAAGCTGTTTGTTGGTATTTTCTATAGTATTAAGGGATTTTTTAAGAGTAATGGATAAACCTCAAAGGGAAGTAACTTTGACAAAATATTTACTTACCTTTTATTGGGGCTACTCTCTTAAAGGAAAGAATTCCGTGAAATGTCAACTATTGTTGTTTTTACCAACAACGTCAGCATCGTCGCCTAGTAATTATGATGTCAAAACATTTGAAATGAAATAATTTACTTGGTGAATTATCAATTATAATCCACTGAGAAATCTCAGTAAATCACTGCTGAAAATGTAATAAACACCAAATCATCATAATCGTCAGTGACTCTGAGATCAAAGACAGGGACATAGAAATCTTGGCCCAGTTGTTCAAAGCGTCGTTAGGTTAACAAGCTCATTAGGGGTCAAAGTGTTAACCGCTCTAGTAAGTACAGTATCTAATTCACAGTAACTCGCTGAAACAATGTGAGTAGCTTTTGCTACTTATATTTTTTCAGCAAAAATATTAGCTTATATGCCATATTTAATGATCAAAGTTTTAACGATATGTTAACTAATGACAGCATTACTTTTGAACAGCTGGGCCCTAGTTTTAAGTCTTTTGTTAGACCTTTTCTAAAAGATCTGTCACCTGAATTCCTGAATGTATCATGTTGATACTTGTACTGGTGTTAGGTACAAGCCATGGACTTAGATATTTTTCATTTTAACTTTTGGTTACAATCCAGGGCCCAGTTGTTCAAAGCGTCGTTAGCTTAACGAGCTCGTTAAGGGTCATTTCGTTAACTGTTTTAGTGGATTCAATATACAGTATTCTGATATTTTTTGCTGAAAAAATGTGAGTAGTTTTTGCACTGCAAAAGCTACTCACATTTTTTCAGCAAACAATTTCAGCATATTTGCGTGTCACTTGATGTAAATTTTAACAAATCATTAACTAATGACATCGTTAGCTTTGAACAACTGGGCCCAGGTATTCAGGAGCTAGAAAACCTCAACCAAAAACTTAAATATAAAATTTCTAAGTTGATGACGAGTATCCAACATCTAAGCTGTTTGTTGGTATTTTCTACAGTATTAAGGGATTTTTTAAGAGTAACGGATAAACCTCAAAGGGAAGTAACTTTGACCAAATGTTTACCTCCCTTTAATTGGGGCTACTCTCTTAAAGGAATTCTTTCCTTTCCTTTAAGAGTAGCTCCCACCCCCCATTTTTGAAAGGTTTCAGTACTAGGGAGGCCACCTCTTCATGCCTACAAGAATTGTTTCCCTTTGCAAGAACAGAGCAAAATCTTTCTGGTTATCCATTCAAGGCAAACAGCAAATCCAGACTGCACAAGTGCTGATCAAGCTTATCCAGTCTTTGCTATTCATATATCCATAGAAATCTCTTTTATTAACACTTGCCATGCGATGGGAAAATTTAACTGACAACATATTAATGATATTTGTCTTATTTTTTCCAGAAAATAGCTTTCTCATTTCATGCAAATTGTCTCCCTAGGAGACAATATGCATGAAAATGTCGAAGCAGATTTTATGGGAAAAATATTTCAAAATGTTGTTCGCTGAAATTTTTACCCAGCATGTTAAGTGTTAACCCATAGTAAACGGTTCAACTGACAATATTATGAGATATTTTGCATATTTTTTTGAAAACTGGTTTTGACATTTTATTCATCCAGAAAACAGGTTCTGAAAGATGATATTTTGCAGGAAATGTTTACCCTTTTGTCTAGAAAAATTAGATTAAAAATATCAATTTGCTTATATCTGCATGCCACTTGACAGAAGCAAGATTCATAGCCTGTTAAGGTTTGTTCAAGATAAGTACTTGAAAAAAATGTTATAAATGTTAATAAATAACAGATACACTTTCAAGTTTTCCTTTATTCATGTGTAACCCTTGCCCGGCTAAATGAATTAAAATGCTACACCCACTTCTAGTTTTCAGCCAGTCAGATTACTTGATCCAAGTTGTTAATACAAATTCACATACATAGTGAAAAACAGTGCAGATTCAGATCAGTTGACTTCTGGGTTTACACTGTTTGCAGAGGCAGGGCATATCCCAGTTCAGCTGGCCCGCTGTTAACTTTGCAGCTTGGATGGCAATTATTCAGAAGAGCTATTGGAATGGTTACTCTTTTAAAACTGTCTGCAGATTTCAGCTCTGGAAGCCTTCTAAAGGCGTGTATTTCCAAAATGCTTTTAGTCTGTATCGTCATATTTGGCCCCTTGGTAGATACAGTTGAACATTGAATTATTTTACTCATCACAAACAACCCTCTCTGGTGCAAATACTGTTTTCTGAGTCAATGTATGCCATAAAACTGCAAAAACAACAAGAAAAAAATGCTTTTGTAAAAGGACCTTTGTTACAAAAAGCCACATGCAAACAGAAAGTCAAAGGTCAGTACACGTGCATACTGATTAGAGCCGTCCTTAGCTAAATAGTCCAAATTTTTGTAATTTCAGATTTTCAGAAACTCACAAGATTTTGAAATTAAACACATTAAGGTAACTTTCAGCACTGTAAAAATTTGAAAATGAAATAAAATGCCTCATAGGAAACTGATTTTATTCAGTTGAGCAATTGATTGCTGTTTAGTTTTCACTAATGGACTGAGTTCATGTTCTTTGTGAGCATTTCATGGTGCTTTTTCACAGTCATAATATCAAAGTCATGATGTCAAAGTAGATAGGCAAACCATTTTGCTCACCAGAGCTTGTGCTGATGGGGACGGCACCAACAAAGACAGACAAAGGGCCATTGCATCATGAAAACATAACTGTATAATTTTGACCCTTTTAACCCCACTAGTAAAACTGGGGTTTACTGGAGTATACATTATTTTTCTTATTTCTGCTCAAAAACAGATTGAGGGTACATGTAAGAATCACCTACATGAGGCAATTCTAATGAGTACCCACAGGAGAAATATGAAGAATATCAGAATTTTTATCTGAAAATTTTCATTTTTTGGTGGTGAGATTTTCAATATATTTGAATAGGTGCATTTTCATAATGGACTATCTTATAAGCTCCCCTGGAGCCTTTCAGCTCTGGTGAGCAAAATATCCAGTGTTATGCCATTTTGCCATATAAAATGTCCAAAAAAAACCTAAATTGACCTTGTTGTAAAATAGGCCAGTCAATGAAGGGACATCATTTGAATAGCCAGGTAGAGCCAGTCCCAAATGCAGCATACCAAGTTTCACGATGAATTTATAATTCTTTTTTACCATATATGGACATGATGTCTATCTTGGTCATGTGACCCACATTCCATGAACAAAACTTCCCAACCTCATGGAGGCTTTATATGCAATGTGGTTTCAACCTGGGCCCAGTTGTTCAAAGCTAACGCCGTCGTTAGTTAACGATTCGTTAAAATTTACATCGAGTGATACGCAAATATTCTGAAATTTTTTGCTGAAAAAATGTGAGTAGCTTTTGCAGTGCAAAAGCTGCTCACATTTTTTCAGCCAAAAATATCAGAATATTTTATATTGAATCCACTAAAGCAGTTAACGAAATGACTCTTAACGAGCTCGTTAAGCTAACGACGCTTTGAACAACCGGACCCAGTTCAGCGGTTTAAGAGAACTAATGGGTCTGAAGGACCTAGGATCAAGGTCAGCAAAATAACCTTGACTTTGGCTTTTATAAAAGTTTATTTAATTGATTGCACCAATCATCTTTGATGTCATTGGCTACATTAATTTCAGAAAAGTCCACTATTTTGCATTTTTCCTATGTAAATGCCTAAGTGACCCTATTTGACCTTGACTTAAAATAAGTCAAGGTCAACTAAGGGTTATAATTTGGACACACTTGCAGAGCACGAGTCCCAAATGCCGCATACCAAGTTTCAAGGTCATCGGCAACTTGGTAGAGCATGAGTCCCCAATGCTGCACACCAAGTTTCAAGGTCATCGGCCTTTCAGTCCTGAGCAGAAGATTTTCCAAGGGTTTTTTTACAATATTATATGGGCATGGCAGCCTTCTAAGTCACCCAGATCCTGCACACAAACCTTTATTCCCCCATCTCAAAGAGGCTCCACATGTAATTTGGTTTCAATAAGCCCAGGAGTTTTAGAGGAGAACAAGTTAAAGATACTGAGTCTGAGGCATCCAGGACAAAAGTCAGTAAATGACCTTGACCTTTTGGTATTCATAAATTCATTTAGTTGATTGCATAAATCAACTTTGATGTCACAGGCTACAAAACAATCAGAAAAAATCCACTGTTTCACCTTTTTTCTCATTCAAACTGCTAAGTTCCGGAATTTAACATTGCCATAAAAAAGGTCAAGGTCAACCGAAGATCATCATTTGAACAAACTTGGTAGGACTCAAGCCATCAATGCTGCTTACCAAGTTTCAATGTCATTGACAGTTTGGTTTGCTGAGAAGATTCTCAAAGGACTTACAATATGGGATATGGGAGTGGCAGCCATTTTGGTCTTGAGACCCAGACCTTAAAAATAAACTTTTCTTCCCCCACCCCTTGGAGGCTCCATATGTAATTTGGTTTTAGAAGGCCCAGTGGTTTAAGAGGAGATGTTTGAAAATACTGATGATCAGCCGAGGATGGCAGACAATGGACCACTGTCTATCTGATGAGCTAAAAATGACAACAAAGGTTAAATACCCTGATCACACAGCCAATATTTTATATATGCCATTTGGTTTCTTTTGCATGTATCATTGTTGTATGTATATGCAGAAGTAATGAAATACCATATTTCACCTAATTACCACACATACCCTTATAAGCACAGTTTAGTAGGATTCATATTACATCCTGTGTACTTTACCATATAAAAACATTTTGTTGGTATTCATTTGAATTGCCTCGAGTTGTGCTTTTATAAAGAAAATAAAAAGAAGAGGCTCATGGGCCACAATTCGCTCACCTGATAAAAACAGTTATCTGCAAATGCCATGCAACTTCTTCCAGTATTGCCATAACAACTAGGACACAAATTTGGCCATATCATAAAAAGGTCAATTGTCATCCATCATTTGAACGAACTTAGCAGACTTTCAGTCCTCGATGATGTATACCAAGATTCAGCCTCAAAGCTTTCATAGTTCAGGAGAAGAAGATTTTTAAGCATTTTACCATAGATGGGCATGGCAGCCATCTTGTTCTATGGTGCAGAACCATTGAATACATTGTCAACATGCTTTTGACAGAAAGCCCTATGTGAAATCTGCTGAAAATTTTAATTTTTGTAAAGAAGAGGTTGAAAGATTTCATTATATTTTATACATGTCCATAGCCCAGGGGCAAGGGCAGATATCCCCAAACTTTTGACGATAGGTAAACAGTTTTTTTTTTCTTTAATCATACGTTGTTAGTTTCAGCCATTAGTCTTTAATAAATACTGAGAAAAATGATTGTTCAACAGTTTCCCCATTTAAATGCATGGGGGTGCAAATTTGACCTTGCCATAAAAAGGAAAAGGGCCAACCTAAGACCATCATTTGAATAAACTTGATAGACCTTGTGTCCCTGATCATATGTACCAAGATTCAACACCAAAGTTTTCTTGGTTCTGGAGATGAAGATTTTTTTTTTAATATATATAGGCATGGCAGCCATCTTGTTCAATGGTATGGAACCATTCAAAGGAATTGTCAATACCCTTTCAACTGAAGGCCCCATGTGAAAAATGGTGAAAATTGTTCTAGTTGTTTCAGAGAAGAAGACATTTCAAAATTACACAATTTTATACATGCATATAGCCTACGGGCAAGGCAGATAACCCCTAGGGGACACAATTTTGATTGTAAAAAAAGTGTTACTGCTTTTATCATACATTGTAAGTTTCAGTTTTAAGTCTTTAATACACTTTGATAATATGACTTTTCAACATTTTCCCCATATAAATATAGGGAGGGGGTGGGGAGGGGCAGCTTGCCGTAGAAAGCTCAAAGGTCAACCTACCACCATCATTTGAATAAATTAGGTAAACCTTGAGTTCCCGATGCCATACACCAAGATTCAACCCGAAAACTTTCTTGGTTCTGGAGAAAACGATTTTTTAATTGTTTTCACCATATATGGGCATGGCGGCCATCTTGTTAAATGACGCGGAACAATTTTAACAAATTCGCAATATCTTTTCAACAAAAGGCCCTTGTGAAATATGGTGAAAATTGTTCAAGTGTTTTCAGAGAAAAAGACTTAAAGATTTCATGATTTTATACATGTATATAGCCAAGGGGCAAAGGCAGATAACCCCCAAGGGGACAAAATTTTGATTTTAACTAAGAAGTTTAAGTACTTTAATCATACATTGTAATTTTCAGCCATTAGTCTATAAAGGGGAACGCAAGCTTAAAAGGCATTATGCTTTAAAGTAAACAATTTTGCAAACAATGAATTTTGACACAAATTTGATCAAAATCGGTGGAAAATTAAGTAAGTTAAAGACAACTGAATATTTTAAAATTGGTGGAATGGGCGCCGCTATTAAATGCTTGTGTTTTTGAAGTTGTTGAATATTTAATGAGGTTTCATAAAAAATAAAATTCGTTTCATGAAGGTAGTTTTTCTCATAAATTTGGTTTATTTTGGGCGAAATGATTACTTGTCACTAGAATTAAAAGATTATAAAAATCTGTAGCAAAATTATTCTTAAAAACCCTTTATAAGATTTTTCAACATTTTTCCCACACAAATGCATCAGGACGCAACTTTGACCTTGCTATAAAAAAAGGTCAAAGGTCAATCTACGATCATTTTGAACAAACTTGGTAGACCTTAAGTCCCCAATGCTATATACCAAGATTCAGCCTCAAAGCTTTCTTGGTTCTGAAGAAGAAGATTTTAAAGTGTTATATGGGCATGGCAGCCATCTTGTTGAATGCCGCAGAACCATTCGAATAATTGTCAGTATCTTTCAACAAAAGGCCCCATGTGAAATCTGGTGAAAATTGCTCAAGCGGTTTCAGAGAAAAAGACTTTTAATGATTCTACGATTTAATACACATATACAGCCCAGGGGCAAGGCAGATAAACCCAAGGGAACAAAATTTTGATTTTAACTGAAAAGTTTTATTGCTTTTATTGTATTTTTTTTTAGTTTGAGCCATAAGTATTTAATACTTTTTGAGAAAATGTTTTTTTTTGTTTTTGTTTTTTTTTTTTGTTATTACTTTTTATCCCATGCAAATGCATGGGGACGCAGATTTGACCTTGTCGTAAAAAGGTCAAAGGTCAACCTACAATCATGATTTGAACAAACTTGGCAGACCTTGAGTCCCCGGTGCTATATACTAAAATGCAGCACCAAAGCTTTCTTGGTTCTGGAGAAGAAGATTTTAAAGTGTTTTTACCATATATGGGCATGGCGGCCATCTTGATTAATGGACACTGACCATTTGAACAAATTTTCAATCCCCGTCAACAGAAGGCTCCATGTAAATTGTAAAAAAAAAATGGCACAGGGATTTCAGAGAAGTCGTTCAAAGGTGTTTACAGATGGACGGACGGACGGCAAGTGATCATAATAGCTCATTAAAAAATCTTGCATAGCCACCATTTAATATGCCCCTCATGAAGTCCTCTGCATTATAGTCTGGAGACCCCTAAAAGGGTAATTGGCAAACAGTGCAGACCCAGATAAGATGCCACAGAATGTGGCGTCTGATCAGGGTCTCCACTGTTTGCAAATAGTTGAGCCATTTTTCTCCAGGTATATCTAAATCTCATAGCCGGGTATACCTTAAGTTGAAATTTGACTCTTCCAATATATAGTCTATTCAGTCTACGATAGGTTTAAGTTTAATCTTATTAGGTGGATAGTTTACTACAAGTTTTTTCCAGTAATTTTAAAAACCTAAGTGCACAATGCAGTTATTAGGTTGAAAATGGTATATGATTTTTTTTCTTACTTGCATGCATTTTGTAAATACTTAAATGCATAGCACAACAAGCAACAAATAGGTACATAATATTACACATCATTACGAAAACACGCCCATTCAGATATACTGAACCGAAAAAGAAACACAACTTTTTAACCCAAAATGTTTTCATGCAAACACAAGGTTGACAGAAAATTTATTTTGTGATTTACGTTGATACTTTTCAAACTTTTGGGCGATATCTGTACAACTAATCGCTCCAGTTGGCAATTCATTGTTTTCAATATTTTCACGTGCAGTACATTAAATGTATACAGTAACTTCGTCATATTGGCATACGAGGGATGTTCGAAATGAATTGCTTATTGTCCTCTAGCTCGATATCCATGTGAGGCACGATAAAAACCAATACATACCTGTATAGGGCTATTCAATATCTACACAATGGTGTATAAATGTACATGTTAGACTAAGTGTAAGACATAAAATTTGCCATTTGAATACACGCAGTCATTGACCACTGCAGTAAAAATGGTTGGTAGAAGCATTGACAAAAAAGATGAAATACGGGCTTACATCAACGCTGGCTCAAAACTTGGTTGTTCTTTGAAGAAGCTGATGAATGAAATTTCTACTGCTTTTGGACCTTCTTGTGTGTCTTATGACACAGTTCGGCGGTGGAAAAAGAAATTTGAGTCTGGTGTAGAGTCCATCAAAAATGCATCGAAATCAGGTAGGTCAAAATCTGCATCTCGTAAAGAAATCGTTTCCAAAATAAAGGAAAAAATTGAAGGAGATGCCAGATTTACAGTTCGTGATATTGCACGAGGGTAGGCATATCACTATCAACGGTTCACCTTATTTTGAAGAAGCATTTGAAAGTCAGAAAGATTTCTGCTAGATGGGTGCCACATCTATTGACTGACGAGCAAAAGAGGCAAGGGGTTAAAGTGGCCAAAAAGCTGCTTCAAATGTTTCCCAAATATGACAAAAAGCACTTTGCCAGTGTCGTCACAGGTTATGAAACCTGGGTCTATTATTTTGAGCCCGTCAGAAAGGTTAGCAATAAGATCTGGGCCACTAAACACAGCAAACGCCCAATAATTGCCAAACATTCTTTGAGTACAAAGAAGGTTTTGTATGCAATCTTCTTCT
Organism: Anodontia alba; assembly: GCA_964016985.1. NCBI lineage: Eukaryota > Metazoa > Mollusca > Bivalvia > Lucinida > Lucinidae > Anodontia > Anodontia alba. The sequence continues at coordinate 9,550,857 of OZ024824.1, forward strand.
CTGGTGAAGGAGTCGCAATAAAAGTGCCAGTGAAAAAGGGCAAAAACATCACCGGAAAGTACTACAAAGACGTAGTACTGAAGAAACTGAAAAAGCATTATCAGAAACGACGCCCTGCCACTGGTTTTAAACATGTCCGTCTTCTACATGACAATGCCCCAGCTCATACCTCCGCAATAATTACGGCGTTTTTGAAGAAAGAAAAAGTAACTGTTTTGCCTCACCCCACGTATTCCCCAGACCTTGCCCCATGTGATTTCTTTTTGTTTACGAAATTGAAAGCATTCCTTGCTGGGCGGAAATACCAGTCCCGACAGGCACTTGGATCTGCCATTCATCAGTACCTTATTACTGTGCCCAAATCAGCGTACCGTGACGCCTTCAAGAAGTGGATACATCGGCTGAAACTTTGCATTTCTAGCCACGGGCAGTACTTCGAGGGCATGAAATAAGTACTTTTGGGCTAACTTGAAATTTGAAGTCTCCAGATAGAAATAAGCAATTCATTTCGAACATCCCTCGTATTGTGTTACCTGGAGTTAGGGTTCCAAAAGTCCAGTAAAATTTTTCTACGGAACGTGGTACGTTTGACGCAAGATCAAAGTAACGCAACAGTCCAAATGCTGCTACGCGGGACGTCTCAGGCTGTCGTCGCCAGGAACTTCCAAGTGAGTAAATCGACTATAACTCGTTTGTACCAGCGTCTATGACAGACGGGAACGACAAATTACAGGCCCAGAAGTGGACGTCCGCGCGTCACGACACGTCGACAGGACCGATACATGTGTCATTCCCATCGTCGTCGGTTCCGTACAGCCGTAGAAACGGCTCAGGTGACATCAGGAACTCACAACAATCGAATAAGTGTAGATACTGTCAGGAATCGCCTTCGAGAGTTTGGCTTACGTCCTCGTCGTCCGTACGTTGGTATGCCATTAACACGACGACGACGTCAGTTTAGAATGGCGTGGCTCACACAACACAGGCCAAAATTGTTTCCCCTTCATCAGTGGCGTAACGTTGTGTTTTTTGATGAGTCCAGGTACTTGTTGTACAGAGCTGACGGCCGTCAACGTGTGTATAGGCATAACGGAGAGCGTTATCGTGACAATTGCTTGGTTGATCGGTTTGGAGATGGTGCGTTAATGGTGTAGGCTGGCATATCTTATGGTCATAGAACACCCCTGGTATTCATCGATGGCCCTTTGACGGCTCAGCGTTACGTTGATGTCATTTTACGACCGGTGGTTGTGCCAATTGTACGCCAGCACAACGTTACATTTCAATAGGATAACGCTCGGACGCATGTAGCAAGGCTCAGCATGGCGTTTCTTCAACAAAACAACGTCAAAGTGATGCACTGGCTTCCGTATATTCCGGATCTCCCTCCAATAGAGCATCTGTGGGACGTCTTGAATAGGCGTGTTCGTAACCGCCCCCAGCCGCCAACAACGCTTCAAACAATAGTCTCGCGCTCATGCAGGAGTGGAATGTAATTCTCCATGCAGACATCAATCGTTTAATCCTGCCCAAGACCAGGCGTGTGCGTGCAGGACTCAATGCTAATGGAGGGCATACTCGCTATTAAATGCTTGTGTTTTTGAAGTTGTGAAATGACTACCTTTCTGACAAAACGGACTTCTGTGCCACACAGTCTCGATGGAAATTAAACTCTCTATGGTGGTTACATTCAGGAATGATTACTTAATTGTATCGTTAAATCGATTTTTTGCAAAACTGAACAGTTCTGCAAATATTCACATTTAAATTTGGAGATGCGTTTCTTTTTCGGTTCAGTATATATAGAAAATTTCACCTCCAAAAACTGAAAAAAATCAGACAAAAAACTCTGATATTTTTCATATCTCCGCTCAAAATATAGATTGTGGACACTCGTTAGAACCGCCTTGTCGAGGTGGTTCTAACGAGTACACACAATCTATATTTCCGAGCAAAAATAAGGAAAATAATGTATACCCCTGTAATACCCAGTTTTACTATATAGAAGTGGGGTTTCAGGGGTCAAAATTATATAGGCATGTTTTCGTGATGTTATTTATGGAAAACGAATAGCAAAAAAGGGTTAGAGCTTTTTTTGACCAAAATGCATTGAATACTTGTAAATTGGGTATTCATTACACTTGCTTTAGTGAGATGATTCTAATGAATAAACACAATTTTTTTGCTGAGGAAAAAATTCTCATCTAATACCTCTTATCCAGAGCTTTGAAAAACAGTGTATACTGGATTTATCCTAATATCTGAACACCTTACTCCTTACCATATTTATCTTAAAATTAGTTTGAAAATGCCTAATTTCCACTAGACTCAGCACACTCTCGTTTGTAAGGCTTCTGCAATTTGTAAGTACCATTTGTTGAATACCACATTACGAAAACACGCCTATTCAAATAACTAGAAAATTTTACCTCCAAAACTGAAAATTTTCAGATAAAAAAACTCGGATATTTTGCATATTTCTGCTCAAGACATAGATTTTGGGTACTCATTTGAACCGCCTTGGCGAGGAGGTTCTAACAAGTACCCACAATCTATGTTTTTGAGCAGAAATAAGAAAAATAATGTATACCCCTGTAAATCCCAGTTTTACTATATAAAATGGGGTTTAAGGGGGTCAAAATTATACTGGTATGTTTTCGTAATGATTTGTGGTAATGGAATCTAGCTATATATAGGTCTTTTCGCGACAACAGATTGAATTTTTCAACTGGAAATGATTTTTTAAGTTACCGGTCTTAACCAATTTTAGTTGGGAAACCCACAAAAGGGCAATTAGCAAACAGTGCAAAACAGGAATTTCTATAGAACACAACAGTAAAAATATTAAGCAGATACCATGCTATTGGAAATAAGCCTGTCTAAAAAGAGTTATGGTAGAAGAGTCCACTGTAACTATGATAGGTTAACGTGACCAGCTGCAGGATAACAGAAATTACAACCTTTGCGCCAAAACTCTCAACTCTCTACACATCACGAAAACATACCCATATAATTTTGACCCTCTTAAACCCCACTTTTATATAGTACAACTGGGACTTACAGGGGTATACATTATTTTTCTTAATTCTGCTCAAAAACATAGATTGCGGGTACTCGTTAGAACCGCCTTGCTTAGGAGTACCCACACGAGTACCCACAATCTATGTTTTGAGCAGGAATAAGAAAAATAACATACATAATTTTTATCTGAAAATTTTCAATTTTTGGAGGTGAAATTTTCTATATATTTGAATAGGCATGTTTTCGTAATCATTACGAAAACACGCCTATTTAAATATATAGAAACTTTCACCTCCAAAAACCTGAAAATTTTCAGATACAAAAATTCTGATATTTTTCATATGTCTGCTCAAAACATAGATTGTGGGTACTCGTTAGAACCGCCTCGGCGAGGCGGTTCTAACGAGTACCCACAATCTATGTTTTATGAGCAGAAATAAGAAAAAAAATATATACCCCTGTAAACCCCAGTTTTACTATATGAAGGTGGGGTTTAAGGGGGTCAATATTACACAGGCATGTTTTCATGATGATGACTTTTTTACCTGTCCCTAGTATCTCCAAATTTACTTTTTATGCAGTTTTGTTTTGTCATTACTTATTCCTCACATCACGAAAACATGCCTATATAATTCTGACCCCCTTGAACCCCACTTTTATATAGTAAAACTGGGGTTTACAGGGGTATACATTATTTTTCTTATTTCTGCCTAAAACATAGATTGTGGGTACTCGTTAGAACCGCCTCGCCGAGGCAGTTCTAACGAGTACCCACAATCTATATTTTGAGCAGAAATAAGAAAAATATTACAATTTTTCATCTTAATATTTTCGTTCTTTCGGCGGTAAAATTAACAATGTATTTGTATAGGCGTGTTTTCGTAATGATATTGTTTTCTTTCAGTGCCTTGTGAAGACTGTGCTTCTTGCTTGTACCTTATCATGTGTATAACTTTATTTCTATTTTTATCTGGGCCCAGTTGTGCAAAGCTAACAACATCTTTAGTTAACGATTCGTTAAAATTTACATCGAGTGGTACGCAAATATGCTGAAATTTTTTGCTGAAAAAATGTGAGTAGCTTTTGCGGTGCAAAAGCTACTCACATTTTTTTCAGCAAAAAATATCAGAATATTGTGTATTGAATCCCCTAGAACAGTTAACGAAATTACCCTTAACAAGCTCGTTAAGCTAACGACGCTTTGAACAACTGGACCCTGATCATTCTTTTGATGCTATATATATTCTAAATGGCTTTCACTGATATTCAGTCCAAATCGGTCATATTATAGCTTTCTTCTCTTAACTGAAGTCTCTTCAACTTAATTTCTTCTACTTTCTCAGTCAGATCTAAATATCTACACATTTCCTCCAGCCATTGGTAATCTTGTTCTTCATAAATCATCTCACACACTCTCTCAGCGTCGGGCAGAAATGTCAAAAATAAATCTTTCTGTTCCGTTTTTCTGCAGCAATGAAACAGTATAACGTACAGGTCAAAAATAATCTTGTTATGGTCGTACTGTTTAACCTGTAGTTTGTAGTTCGGATTGGCTCCCTCAGTGTTGTACCTATGCAAGTCTTCCTCCGTCAACTCTATCAACTGATCGCCATATTTATTAATGGTATACTCTATAATGGGAATGACTTCAGAATAGAAACACAGCTGATGGAATAAAAGATAAATGAACTTCCGCAGAAATTCTAATCCAAGACAGGATACACAGTCTGGCACAACAGTATTCTCAAACCGTCCTGCCGCTTCTCCAATTATTTCCTTCAAAGTGTGACAGGACGTATAACCAAAGATGTCTGGCCTGTACTGAACATTGAACTTTTCCTTGGTATAGAATACAAACATCCATTGTTCGTACATGTTTATGTGACTCACAATCTGATTTATGAAACTGTCAAAGGGAATCTGATCTAAACCATATTCGATTCCTCGACACCACTCATTGTATGCAGTGATGACTTGGTTGTAGCCGAGCTCGTACTGATGATTATCATTTATCCATATAGAGGCAAGCCTTATTGATAATCTAGAAAACGTGTCTCTTACAGATGTAGCCATACTTTCGTGCTTCTTGAATAACCACATATCTTGAATCGTCATCTGCACAACTTCTTGCACACGATACTTTCCTAAGTGATGCTTTTCTGCACATGTAAGCATATACACAAGTGGAAAGCGTCTGAAAGCTTTCAATCTGTCTTCCAATGTTCTCAATCTCTGTTCATTTGTTGGATCAATCATATTCTGAACTGACATGAAATAGTTTGGAATGTGTCTTCTTTCTAAATGGCGTACTAAGCATTCCAACATGAACAGAACACATGCTGAAGAATTCTTGTACCAGAGTTCAAGAGGGATCTCCTCACTAGCATAAAGAAATACTTGTGTCAGGGTTTCTGTGGAAAGTATGTCTTGACAAAAGATACTCTCATCCAGAAGTACCTTGAAGATGTTAAAAGTATGCAACTGGTTATTGGCTAGACAGTCACGAATCAAGTAGCGCTGAACTGATGTAAACGAATATTGCCACAAGGTGTCTTTGTCAGATGACGTTTCAGGAGGAGATTCAGCTGGAATTACAAAACAGCCTTGTTGGACACATTCTTTTATGCAAGTTTTATAAGGCCATCCAGATGGACGGGCTCTGTCTACCCATTCAGATGCGACCTTGGGCCATGTTGTTTGAAAGACTATGATGTCCTTTGCCTCGTAAGTTGAACCGTTCTCTGATGTTGGGAATGAGGGTTTATACTGGCTCTGCACATATACCTTGTGTTCTACAGGTTTCAGCTGCTTTAAATACTTTTTACCCGATTCACTGGGAACCAGCTGATTAGAAAACGAGGCCTCATTTACTGGAACCAGTTTAAGGTAACCTGGTGGACTGGAAGTTTCATCTGCCATAAGATCAAGAGAACCTGCTGATTGGGTTTCACAAGTGACAACAATTGTATCATTCATGCAGAAATACCTGTTCCAGTTGGGTGTCTTTGTGCAGTCACATGAGGGCGTGTGAATGGAATGATAACAGTTCTCACATCTGTTGTAAAACCTACTTAAATATACTTCTGTACATTCAAAAGTTGGACCAGCAAGGATATACTGACCAAAATCCGACTTGTCAGACATTTCTTCATAATTAAAATGTAGTGGTTCCCTGTTCAAGATGTGATCATCAGTAAATAGTTGCCGTAGTATGTAGGAAAGGTGTGGCGTAGAACAGCTTGAGATGTAGTCCCACATAAAGGCATCAGATTTTAACCACTCCGGGGTATCTGTGAAATTTAAAAAAAAAATAGAGTAATTAAGAAGACTGATCTAGAGAGGATGAAATGATACAAACGCACACAAAATGTAAGAGAAATGTCCAGGGAGTGCCAATCTGACAAGCCGAGGCCCTTCCCAGACACCACAGGGCAGAGGAAACAGACAAAACCAAACAAGCCCATGCAAATCCCAACAAACGTACGAAAAGCCGTTGTGCAATTAAAGAGTGAAGCATAGCCGCCAATAATGATTGGGTTGGTAATTAGGCATGCACACACAGAGCTGAAAATATTTGATGTTTCGTTTCTTTTTTTTATTTTTATTTATTTATTTTTTATTTATTTATTTGTTTTTGTCAGTGGAGCTAGTTTTAGCCTGTAAAGCTTTATCAGAGAGCCACAAAAATTGTCAAAATTCACAGAGTGGGGTCTATCATCAAAAAAGGATTAAGGAATATGGAGTAAACGAGTGAAAAAATATAAATGACATTAAAATAAAACAGTGAAAATTTAAATTACCAACTTAACCAAGAGAGTGAAAAACAAGATGTGGAACAAATAATGACAAAACGAAATGGTACAATTGTAGTAACGCACAAACAAAACTATAAGTGAAGACACCAAGAGAATGCCACAACCGTGAAGCATAGCCCTCACGAACAAAACAAACTGTAAGCCACCAATACAAAAAGAAAACCAAAGTATTTTAAAGAAGACACTCAGTAATATTCCAAACTTAAATTCAATTGCACTCTACAGAACAAACGTATAAGTGTTTAGCTAAATGTAATTTTTACTTGCCAATGAGTGTCTCCATAATAAAATCTACAAAGGTTGCCTTTGGAAACTAGGAACAATCAAAGCACTGAGAGAACTGATTGCTCGACTGTCTCTGAGTGTAGGCTGGGAAAATTGTCCTGAACAGGGATTTTAAACTGTTTCATTTAAACAGTACAGACCCTGATCAGACGCCAAGTTCTATGGCTTCTGATCTGGATCTGCACCGTTTGCCAATGTTTCAGTCCAGGTTTTACAAATAACCCCTTTACACTGCATTCTGAAGTCACAGCGACAAGAATAGCACAGCTATTAATAACCGGGATTTCATCTAACGCACAGTTCAATTTCATTGGTCAATGACAATTATGTGGACAACTACCTTAAGGAAGATTTCACGTTTGTTTACTATGACTCAATTGTAAGCAATTGGCCCAAAATTAGTGTTAAGGTTTAACTGAGACTCTTCATATAAGAGGAATATACCGCTATTTCGACCACACAAAATTAAGACTGTTCCTGTATTTATCACTTTTGCGAGCATTTAGTGCCTAGTGAAGACTATATTTAGTTTCCTTTGGGATCACTGGACCATTGTGGTATATTTGAAAATGTAGTTCTGCTAGGGCATAAGCAGTGTTGCAAACTTCATATTATCTATGAAGAGTCTCAATAAAACGAGATAATTTCTAATCCGTAGTGTGTTCTTTGTTTCCGAAGGCCATCTTTTTTACGTTTATTTAGTTATTTCTTACTTCATTTTACTACAACTAATGTCCATTAAGTTAGAGACCATCTTTGGGACAGTCCAAAAGTGGTCCTTAAGACCACTTTTGGACAATGTCAAAGGTGGTCTTAATGGAATTTTACTGTAGTACGCCTCCCCAGCATCGGTCTAAGTGGAACTTTTTTTTTTTTTTTTTTGTTTGATTTGGGTTTTACGGCCCTTTCAAGAATATTTCACTTATATTGAGCCGATCGTTCATCGAAGGTGGGCGAAAACCGGAGTACCCGGAGAAAAACCACCTGACCATCCGTAAGCAGAACTTGGCTTTCCCACATATGACCCAAGCTAGGCTCGAACCACAGCGGTGAGAAGCCTACTGGATTAAGAGTCAACTCTCTTATCCACTAGGCTACGGGGGCCCGCATTAAGAGGAACTAGATATTTAAAGATACCAGGAAGATTCCAACTGAATAATAGTAACAAATCGTTAAATTGGAAACAAATATATCCTATAGTAATATAAATCGATTTTAGAAAAACTATGAAGTGACATTAAAGATGTTTATGACTTAATGTATATTCCAGGTTTGTTTCCTTAAGCTTTTGTTTATCTTTACATATTTTCATTTTCACGTGAATCTCTCATTACATTTGGGTACAACATAGTTTGCATGATAAACATGATGATAACCTTAAGATGAGGCAAACTTTCACATATTGCTAATGTTTTGATGGTTCAGCACAACAAAAGTGCAACCGTTCATCATGTCTCAGACTTGCGGCGACTTTGCCAAATGTTCACTGTAAAGGGCACAGGAAAGCTTCATTATGGGGTTGGGTATCTGGACTTACACTGACTCATAGCTTCTTTATCCTTGTTATTGTCGGAATCCTCCTTACGACTATCAGATAACACAGACTGACTCTTCACAGGATGTCGACCTTCAGCAAGCATTGCTGCAAACGCTATTTGTGGCTTCTTCACGGCTCTTTTCTTCTCTTTAGGCATAACTGGTTCCTTAGCCACTGTTAAAATATTCAACTCTTGTCATGCTGAATAAATTAAGATGCCATGCCCACCTCTAATTTTCAGCGAATCAGATTGCTTGATCCGGGTTATTGTATAAATGTACATTCTTAATGACAAACAGTGCAAATCTAGATCAGCTGCCTTCTAAAGAAGCCATCTGATCTGGATCTATATTGTTTGCAAAGACAGTGTATATCCGGGCTCAGCATGACAAGGGTTAAAGACATATATCCTCTGCCTCTTGGCTGGGGTGGTCCATCATGATTGCATGCAATATACAGCCCTGATAGTGGTGGACTCACATCAAAGGCTGATCTTATCTAAGTGATTATGAAGGGATTATCACTGTCTGAAGTCTGTTTAGGTGGGGCCAGAAAGGGGGAAAATGAATATAATCTAATAAATTATTTATTGTTTTACCTGCGATATGAATATTTTGATTTAATTATAAAATATTGATTTTTAAAAAAAAAAAATCTAAATTCAATTATACATTTTTTTTTATTTATTTTTTTTATGTATTCTTATTGAATAATAAAGTGAATAGATGAATTCTTAGTTTTCAGAGTTGTCAAAAAGAAAAAAATAATAATACAGATTTTTTTATCTATATCTTTATTTACTTTTATGTATTAGGTAAAAGATAAACATTTCAAAAGGTCAAAATTGTTACCAGACTTGTCATAAAACAAACACTTTGAGCTTAATTTGAAACTTTAAAATGTTTTGTTTTCTAAATTTTTGTTCTCCATTAATGACCGAACAATGAAGAAATGCCAGACATTTTTTTATTTACCCAATCTATTATAACAAGTTTTAAATTAAGAACAAAATAATATGTACATCTCAGATACATAATAAATTTCATCACTCTTGTTTTTCAGTGAAACTTCATGTTTCAAAATGGTTTTACAGAAATTAAGTTATACTGGATAATGAAAGCAAGTTTAATTCTAAAAAGTTCTTGCACAGTTATGATGAAATGTGTGTAATAGTGGATTAAATGTTTAATTTCTGATTAAAAATAAATAAATAAAATAAATAAAAAAACAATAAATCTAAGCGATTTTAAATAAATTAAGTTACAATTGTTTTTGAAACTGATAACCTTCAAATTCTATACTCTATCAAAATAGTTTCAAACGAATAAATGAATACTTTTTTCATACGAGTTCTAGCCATTTAGCTTCTGCCCAAAACTTATTTCCCCATATGTGGCCCCTACCGGTTTGCGAGCCACAGGTCACCACAGATTATAATCCGTTATCTGCATGATTCACTAAAAAGGTCATTAGGATGTTACACAATGGAATATGTGTCTTTAAGCTGATATGATAATTACGTGAACTTATTCATAATTTCTGCCTCCCAGCTTAATTCTCTATTTTACTATATAAAGTGGTGAAATGAGGCTGCTAATACTTGAACTGGACGGATGAAGTGAAATATGCCTTTGAACATGCGCAAAATCTGAGATTCAGATCATCCTGTTCATACGCAAAGTATCATCCGTCCTTTGCTCTCCATTCATACATTCTTTCGTATCCAATGATTCATTTAGCAGACAATGAAGCCTTATCAGAATGCACGGATGCGTGGATAATCTTGGCTTTCGCAGTCCGCTTATGCCCTAAGACACGTTTTGAATGGCGTGGCCCAAATATGAATAAAATATTTCTTCTTATGACTGTCTCGAAAAACTTTTGAAATAGATTAGGAAAGCTTTTTAGTTATTAAACCACCCATTGGACGGGGGATGAGGCTTACTGTGAGCAGGCACACACACACACACACACACACACACACACACACACACACACACACACACACACACACACACACACACACACACACGTTTCCAAACTTGAAAGCTTATACTGTGACCTGTTAACTATGAATAAAAGTTATCAACATTAATGAAAAGTCGACTCGTTATCTCGAAGTCCAAGGGACTCTGGAATTCTTCAAGACATCCGTACCTCTACATAGCAGATTGGCAGAACTGAGGGAAATTGCAGCTGAGGGAGAAATATATATCGAACAACCACATTTACAAATGAATACGTAATGTGAATCCTGAAGTTAGGGATATATTGAAAATATTGTAGCAGGAGCAAATTCTCCTCTTTTCCACTATATTTTGTAATCTGCTGTTAGATTTCCGTGTTAAAACAGGGACCAGATTTTTACTTCGAGATAAGCGGTTATTCGTGATGAACGAAGTCTAGATAACAAGAGTCAATTGTATGTTTCTTTTCACATAAAATAAGGCTAGGCATTTCGTTCAAAGTGTCTCCTACAGAAGTTAAAATGGAAATATTCAAATCATAGGACAAGCACGTTAAAGAATAGACATATCAGATTACAGTAAAAGGACTTGTTAAATTTATAAGGTATGTATGGTAAAAAGATAAGGTGTCAGAATATGTTACTTTGAATTAGCCTTTCTTCCCAGTTTACTGGTCGTAAACTCTCGAAGTGGGCTTCTCCTTTGAGACCAATCACCAGAGTTGTCTCAGGAGCAGAACGAGTTGGCTCAATCTCGTTGGTGCTAGTCTGTTCCCTGGTGACGGTAACAACGACGATTCTGCATTCCAGCAGTTCTGCAATCCCACTACAAAAGAAAAATCCAAGTAAGAGGGAGTATTTTTCCACAATATGTAAATTAAATCAGTAATGATAAAAAAATTATATAAAAATGACAACAAATGGAGATGCATCAAAAATATAGGCGAGATTTCACGTAATTAAACCTGGATTAAGCGGCCTCCCTCCCACGACTCCCCGCCCAACCCGCTGATGTTGTAATTCTAGAATTGTGGCCACCCTCTATAAAGCTGCCCATTTAGCTTTGTTGTAATTCTAGAATTGTGGCTACTCGCTCTGAAGCTGCCCATTTAGCTTTGTTGTAATTCTAGAATTGTGGCCATCCGCTATAAAACTGCCTACTTAGCTTTCTGTTTGCTTGTTGTGATGCTAGCATTGTGGTCATCTTTCTGTCTTTCAGTGTTTGGAGCAGCAGCACCAGGGGAAAAGGGTGAGGCTTCGCGCCCCGACCCACATACACCCACCCCAACCCCCAACCCACCCCAACTCCCATCCCAACCTCCGTTCCGAGGCAGTTCCTCTCTTGCAGTTCTTCTTTGTGCGTCTACGGTTTAATATGTGGCGTTTGTTCTGGCCTTATTCTCCCCTTCTTTTAATGCTCGGTTGTGTTTCATACATGTAACTGTTGCATTTCCTGGTAGACTGGCTCCAGTGACTTAATATATTTTTTTCTTATAATCCTGCTTGATAGTCCGCTAAAGTAAAATCAAAATTATATCATGACTATTAAGGCTGGTCACTAGAGACCAGCTTTTATAATGATATTATTTTTTTTTTATTTCAGTGGGTAAACAAAACGGATTACAACGAAATAAAATAATCACTAGAGACTAAAGCTGGTCTACATTTTTGGGGTATCTTCACCTATATTTTCTAATTTCCGTTGTTGTTTTTTTTGTTTTTTTTGCTTCAGTCAATGCAAATAGATTATAAAGCTAAACACACAAGAAAGTAAAAACAGCCGAATTGTTGAAATTTCTGAGCCAGTTAGTCCTCATCAGTGTCCCTCAAATTTTCTAAAATCCCGGAGTGGACTAAATTTTGTTGAGATAGAGTGTCCAAATAAAGTACTTTGTTCAAGCATGCTGTTACTTATTTCGTCTAAACTCTCGGACAGGCATTCCAGTATAAACGTGTAGAACCGATTTGACCAGGGTCAACATTGCTTGCCAAGCTTCCAGCACATTTATAATCAACAGGTCGCCAGGTACACCATAACCTTTTTATAACACGATTGCTGGGATCCAAAGTTAAAATAGCTAAACAATGGTCATTTCTCTATATGATCTATATTTTTTGTTTGGATACAAAACTTCTGGGGTCCATCTTTAAACCGTCTTATATCTAAATTGTCTTATAAAGCAGTCAAAGTGTCATAAGGGACCTGATCAAAGGTTTGGATAATACTGAGAGGTACACGAATTTTCAGGGTTGTATAACAGTTCTATTCATAGCAATGAACCAGACTAACTCGTTTTATCTAAATGCTGGCCTCTTTTGCAGTAATCTGTAAGTGAATGGATCACATGGATAAACCGTTAAAGGAAGTAACTCTGACATGGACGTTAATGCCTTCCTTTTCACTTAAGGTCACTCTTAGAGAAGCATTTTTTTCCTTTAAGAGTAATCTGACTATGAAAGGAACAAAATCTTTCTTTCAAGAGTAGCCCGCATTTTTCAAATGAATCAAATTCGAGGGCAGAAACTTTCGGTGTCCAAAAGTTGCCTTCCTTTGAGAAACAGTGTGGTCATTTACAAGTTTTGCGTTAAACTTACTTGAGCACGAGGTGATCACCCCAAGTAGTCTCTTGTGCCATTCTAACGAGGTACGTTTCCCAGCTCTCTGATGACAGAAAACATTCAAGTGGGGTACCATCTTCATGTACAGGATTGTCCCGCAAATACTGAACTGCCTTCTCTCTGAAAAAATATTATTAGTCATACTTAGTTGTAAAGGAAAAAAAATCATCATGCATATGTAGCGTTTGCTGTATTGTTAACGAAGTCAAATTACAAGGACTACCATCATTCATTTATAGATGTGATGTAAACACCTATTTCGTTACATTCCCCGCCCCGCCCCACCCCCCCCCCCTTTTTCTTGACTCCACCCAAAACCAGCATCATTGGAGGCTATCAGGTACATCTACCGTTACCTACGGAGATAAAGGTGGTGTCATCGTCTCCAATCTCACTCCCCCGCATCACGAAAACACGCCTATATAATTTTGACCCCCTTAAACCCCACTTTCATATAGTAAAACTGGGGTTTACAGGGGTATACATTATTTTTCTTATTTCTGCTTAAAACATTGATTGTGGGTACTTGTTAGAACCGCCTCGTCGAGGCGGTTCTAACGAGTACCTACAATCTATGTTTTGAGCAGACATATGAAAAATATTAGCTGAAAATTTTCATTTTTTGGTAGTAAAATTTTCAGTATATTTGAATAGGAGTGTTTTCGTAATGGTGCTACCAAATGTATCAGAGCAAAGAAATAAAGGACAAGGCATATCCAGCATTTCACGTCAACTCTTAACTCTTTTGGCACGAAATTTCAAACAACAGTTGTCGTCTGCATTTTTAACAACCTATCTACCTGAAATAAGCTTAGGTCTAAAAATGAAAATGTGGAGATGCAAAGATTGACTGTCAATAAGACTAGATCCCGGTTAAAAGCCTCATTGTGAGCCAGCTCATTTGGATCTAAACTGTTTGCAAATGCCTCTTCTTATCGTTTGGGATACCGAATGCGCTAATGCTTAGCATACGTGGTGGGGAGCGGGGTGATCAGCAGTCTACATTTTCAAATATATATAATTTTCCCACAAAACAGAGTTTTATATTTATTTCATATGTTCTTTAAAGGACACATGTTGCTTTTATTGTCGAACGCTATTTTCTGAGAAAATTGAAATCAGTATCATCAATTTGTTGTCAGGTGAATCCTCCCAGGGGATGGTAAAGGTAAACGCATTCAAATGATCAGTTCAACCCTGGCATGCACACAGATTGATCAGAGTGTTTCGCTTTTGGCTTTCAGTTTCTTCGGTATTGTAGAATATACTGACATCGGCGACAGCTGTTAAGGGTACTGCATATGCGTGGTAGTTTTTCACCAATTTATTTTATTATTTTTCACTCAAGGGAGACAACTTTTATGACTTCGTGTTTGTTTTCCTGCAACCCAAGTCCCTTCTGAAAAGTGTTCTACTCAAAAAGAAAAGAATTTGCTTCCATCTTCGGGTAGCAATTTTTTTCCCTTTTTGAGCGGACACTTTTTCAGAAGAGAGAACATTAATTTTGATCGAGTTGTTTCCCTTGAAAGTGTATTCATTCACCTTAAATTATGCGGTGTGCTAAATCGTCATTTTTTGTGGCTCGGCCTTAACTAAAACGACATTATTAGTGAGCATTACGAAAACACGCCTATTCAAATATACTGAAAATTTAACCACCAAAAAATGAAAACTTTCAGATAAAAATTCTGATATTTTTCCTATAACTGCTCAAAACATAGATTGTGGGTACTCGTTAGAACCGCCTCGACGAGGCAGTTCTAACGAGTACCCACAATCTATGCTTTGGAACAGAAATAAGAAAAATAATGTTTACCCCTGTAAACCCCAGTTTTACTATATAAAAGTGGGGTTTAAGGGGGTCAAAATTATATAGGCATGTTTTTGTGATGCGCCATTTTTTTTTCACTCAAAGGAGACAACTTTTATGACTTCGTGTTTGTTTTCCTGCAAACCAAGTCCCTTCTGAAAAGTGTTCTACTCAAAAAGAAAAGAATTTGCTTCCATCTTCGGGTAGCAAATTTTTCCCTTTTTGAGCGGACACTTTTTCAGAAGGGAGAACATTAATTTTGATCGAGTTGTTTCCCTTGAAAGTGTATTCATTCACCTTAAATTATGCGGTGTGCTAAATCGTCATTTTTTGTGGCTCGGCCTTAACTAAAACGACATTATTAGTGAGCATTACGAAAACACGCCTATTCAAATATACTGAAAATTTTACCACCAAAAAATGAAAATTTTCAGATAAAAAATTCTGATATTTTTCCTATAACTGCTCAAAACATAGATTGTGGGTACTCGTTAGAACCACCTCGACCCACAATCTATGCTTTGGAGTAGAAATAAGAACAATAATGTATACCCCTGTAAACCCCAGTTTTACTATATAAATGTGGGGTTTAAGGGGGTCAAAATTATATAGGTACGTTTTCGTGATGGAGTACCTGAGTGACTGAGTAGTGTATTTGAAGTTTCCAATTAACTTCAGTTGATCCACTATAGCACTAAACATACAGTTGCCATCACTTGGAACATGAAAAACTGTTGTACCAATAACTTTGGCAGCAGCTGCAAGTAGTTCGTCTAGATTTGCTGACTGGTGAGAGCCCATCTTAGATACATGTCCTAAAGTAAACAAATTCCGGTGTACAATTAACCCTTTTTCTGCCGAACCCGGATTTGCCCGCCTTTGCAAACAGTGTAGATCAAGATCAGTTGAAGAAGACAACTAACCTGGATCTACACTGTTTCATTCAGTATGTGAAATTGTATCAGCAACCTGGATCAAGCAATCAGGGCCCAGTTGTTTTAAACTAACGATATCGCTAGTTAACGTATCGTTAAAACTTTCATCATTAAATATGCCATTTACGCATTAATTTTTGCTGAAAAAAATGTGATTCGCAAAAGCTACTCACATTTTCTTACTGCAAAAATACATGTGAATTAGATGTTATCAGTGGCATTTCTATCAAAGTCGAAGCATCTGCTTTTCATATTAAAACTGTATTTTCAGACCATAGAAACAAGGCTATATCAAAAGTAGCCAAGGTATCAACTTTTAAAATAAATTTGAACTTTCATCCCCGAGTTTCTGAAGTGGACTCTTCCATTAATGAATGTGAACATGTCCACTGGTGCAAAAAGGGTTTCAGTCTGAAATTTAAAAAAAATGGCAAATAATGTAGATCCTAATGAGACGTCTCCACTGGATCTACATTGTTTGCACCATATCTGTTTTGGTCTGCCGGACTGAAGGGGTTAGAATCCAATGTGCAGATAACATCTGTTACGCTTCGCAGTACTCTGTATTTTCATAATGTTTTGAAAGAAACATTTGACACGGAAATTTTAATATATCTGATTATTAAAATGTGTCGTTCTTTTGTTTCCATCAGCCCCACCACAGTTTTTACAAAGGCGTTCTTCGGCAATTTCCTGCACAAACCAGTGTTTACTTATTTCAGTAAGTCCTTTGAGTCATGTCGTGCGAAAATGGTCTTAGAGACATTAGCACAGATAAGAGGGGGTATCCACATAATATTTTTCTTATTTCTCCACGAAAACATATGTTGTGGTACTCATTAGAAGCGCCTCGGCGAGGCACTTCTAATGAGTACCCACAACATATGTTTTCGTGGAGAAATAAGAAAGATATTTACCGGATATCCTCCCTTATCTAGACCTATGCAACCCTCTTTATACCGACACTCGATACAACGACATTCGTTATAATTTGACTGTCACGAAACTTTCGCATGAAAGGCTCCATATTCCTCCAAAATAGGACATTTTATTACCCAAGAAAGGTTTAATAAATTGATATATCTTTATTTATACAACCATAAAATGTGGCACCTGACAGCCTGTAAAATTTTAGTTTGTCTCTCATTCTTGAAATGAAATGACTTTTTATTCGTATCTCTGAATAAATGCTGCCAACATTATTTTAGATATACGATGAAAAATCATTTCATTTTTTATCTAGTTGAAAACCACGAGACAAAATGAAATTTTACAGGCTGTAAGATGCCACGTTTTATGATCGGATTAATATTATATATTGATTCATCAAACCTTTCTTGGACTTTGAGGAATATGGAGCTTTTAAGAGGTAACAATAAGTTTCAAATTATATAAGAATATTGTATTTAAGATTCTAACAAATATCCAAAACATACATTCTCTGATTAAATAAGAACAAAAGAAGAGCGGTCTTACATATCAATTTGCTCATTAAGTATTCTGTACAACAGTTAGTTCATATTGCTGGCATCGTCTTTGGGAACAAATGCTGTGGTTGTAACGAGGGTTCACTTTACTAGAGGAGTGGGACTTAGATCAGCGCGGAATTCCCACTCAGCCTGCGTATCTGCGATGTCCCATCAAAACCTTAGCTGTCTGTTATATTAGCTACAGTATCTAATAATTGAAACGTTCAGAGAAGGCCCTGATCAGACTGCCCAGAAGCATAACTCTAAAACCTCTTCGCAGCTCATTAATAAGACATTAATAGCTACTGCTGCCAGATGGAGTAAGCGGTGACATGGTGGGGCAAGTGGACTGGAAAAGAAATTACAGTTGACTCTCGTTATCTCGACCTCGCTTATCTCGAATAACCGCTTATCTCGAAGTGAAAATTTAGTCCCTACCTAAACATGAAAATCTAACAACAGGTAAAAAAATATTGTGGAAAAGAGGAGAAATTGCTCCTAAGGAGCAATTTCTCCTCTTTTCCACAATATTTTCAACACATCTCTAACTACAAGAGTCCAATTACATATATATATTTGTTAAATGTGGTTGTTCGAATTATGTTTTCTTCAATTCTGCAAATCTGATATGTCGAGGTACGGATATCTCGAAGCATTTCAGAGAGTCCCTTGGAATTCGAGATAACGAGAGTCAACTGTATCTCAATTCGAAGATTGTTTTAAAATAAATATTCTTCTTAACTTACACGAATTAAAATACTAATCATATAATATCAAACACAATACATTAAGCCAGAAAGCCATATTTAACTTTAGTACTAAACAATTTGGGTCTATTTGTTTTTTAATTATCCCCACGCTTTTCGAAGAAAAAGCAGGGATATTGTGATACCCCCGTCCATCCGGCCGTCTGTAATGTCACACCATTGCTCCTAGACCATTTAAGCTAGAATCTCAAAACTTTCACAGGCGATTGCCCTAATGAAGATTAGAATATAGTTGTGCAAAAATTTTGCCTCGGGGCATGTCTTGGGGTCACTTTACTAGAGGTCAAAAAGTAGGATTTTCGATCCTTTTCAAGTTTTTTTTTTTTTTTTTTTTTTTTGATTGTCACTCCTCTTAGGCTTTTTGAGCTAGAATCTTGAAACTGTCACAGGTTATAGCCCTATGGATGAAGACTGGAGGAACACATTTTTGATGGAATTTTGATGTGCATGGAGATATGCGATGGCGCTGGCGCGGGGATATGCGATGGCACGCCATCAACTTGTTCTAGTTTTTCCTGGAAAATAAAGTCTTATACTTCATGCAGACTGTGTGTTATAGAAACTAAGAAAATATTTCAAAACATTTTACCCAGTAAACCTAGCGTTAAATATTGTTTTCCAATGTGCATGACAAAACTTAAAATAAGACTTGTACGACCAGCGAAGACTCAGATCAGACTGCGCATCCGCACAGTCTGATAAGAGTCTCCGCTGATCGCATGTGCTTTCTACAGCCGTCAGGCTACCAAAAGAGGAATAAACGAGAACCCTTGCCACACTGGGTAGATGTACAAGCTGAGCTGAGTCTTTGTTGGTCACATAGGTCTTATTGTAGGTTTTGTCGTGCTCCTGGGTCATACTGTTTTCCTATGTGCTAAAGGGAAGTACTCTGAGTACATACCTGAAGTAATATAAGTTCCATGGTCATACACATTTTGTTTGTTGAAAACTGTTTTAGACTGATGTACGTCTCTGAAGTTACTCTCAGAAGCACCACCATGTACTGCATCTAAGTTCAAGCGATGCTGCGTTTGTAGTATATTTTGTTCCGATATTTTAGCATGTTCAGAGGGCTTGTACGCAGGATTCGTTTGCCATTCAGCAGAGTCGTCATTTGTTTCATTTTTATCCGACATGAATGAATCATTCGAAATGTCTGTCTGTGACCCAGACGAAGATATTTCACTAGCATTCTGTTCTCCCTTTAAATGAAACAGATCTTGTTCAGAGATAGGTTTTGGTGTTTTCGCTGGGGAAACATTCTTGTTTTTCTTTGTGAGTTTGGTAATGGTATTTGTTTTCCCTTTGGGTGAGGAATGTAATTCTTCTGCTGTTCTATTTACCTTACTACTTTTGATGAGCCCTTCTGTAAAAGGCTTTCTCAAGCTTTTTTGTCTCATTGGGCTGTTCTGACCTGCATTGAACGGAGTTGCTGGTTGTTTGTCTGTTCTAGGTGTAGTAGAGCAGGGGGTTGAAGACTGCTCTGTCCATGAGATACTATTTGAAATACTAGATAGAAGTGTTGTAAATGCAGCATCAAACTTTTCTTGTTCAAAATCAGACTGCTCACCTGACTGTGCTTCCTGGCCTAACGTGTTTTCATCTGCTGGTAATGACGCAGATATGACGTCTATTAAGAGTTTTATTAGCACTTTTGCTGCTTCATCAGATTTTTCTTTTTGTGACTGGATTTCTCGAATCTCTGTTAGTATATTGATCAGCTGCATTTGTTGTGAATCGTCTAAATGATCTTTCTGTTCTTGAAAACATGTTTTTGTTCTATCGGATATCCAAGACAAACATTCTTGCCTCATATGGCTATACTCTGTGAATGCTGAATGTATCTTTCCAAAATCATTTGTTCTAACAGCAGTTTCGTATTGTTGTTTGTGCTTAAATATTGTTTTCATCCACTGAATAAGTTCCTTTTTAAACTGAAAATCCTTAGAAAACTCACGTTTTGATAAACTAGATAGTAAAAGGCTCATCTCTGAGTAGGAAAGGTTTTCAGTGTTAGAATCGCTTGCAGCCTGCGGTGGCTCCGGTAGGAAAATGCCAGCCTGTATTGCAGCTTTTAAAGTCTCAAGTGCTGTCTGTCTCTTTTCTTTTTCCGCTGCTGGTTTCGACAAGCTATGCTCATCAACAAAATCCTCTAACGTTGGCCGACGTTTTCGTCTTGTCTCAAAAGGTGTTGCGGTTGTTTTTATTTCTTGGTTGCCTTCAGCATCAACATAGGTATTATTAGACAATGGCAGTTTTTCTGAAACGACGGTTTCGTTCGGTATAGCGTTTGGAAGGATGTTAATTTTCTCGGTTGCGATTCTGTTTTCTTGTTTACAGGTTTTATAGTTCTTTAACTGATTTTTTAGATTGTTATTGCCTTGATCTGCTGCAGGTGGTCGAGGCAGAAAAGTATTTCTTTCTTCAACTATTGTTTCACTTGTGTAGATTTCATTTTGAATCTTTCCTGAAGGGTTCCGATTTTGGCTGGTTGGTACTGAACTTTTAGTTTCAGGTTCTTTAGTTTGCGATTCGATTGCATTATCGTCTGACAGTAATTCTTTAGACCGCGATTTAATAGCATCATCGTCTGACAGTAATTTATTTCCCTGTCTTTGTTGCTGTATGAGGTTTTTATATTTTTGACTACTGACTGATAATTTATCAAAAATCCCAGGATTTAAGGCATTTAATGAATTCATATCTATGTTGATTTGACTTTTCGGATTCTCGGCTTGTCTCATCAAAGACAGATACCTTATCTGATTAGGAAGTAAATTATCACATAAGTTGCTATCATCTTCTGGTGTGTTACCAAGACCCCTGACAATTTCATCCTCAAAGCTCTCCAGAACAGTTTGTGCAGGAAATAAAACTGTAAGACGATCTGGTTCATGGTAACACTTACAATCTGGGCAAAAAATCCATGTAGGACTTGTATTAATTGACTTGTTAACAATGTCATTTTCTTTTTCTATATCCTTTACTGAGTCAAACAGTTCCTTAGCGTTTTCCATAGTCGAACTACTTTCTTCTTTTAAACCCATGTCCGTTTGGATACAAGTCCCCATGTCATCCGGTAGTATAATTTGCTTATATAAATGAATCGTTTGCTCCTCTGCAACAAAGATGACATCTTTAGACTCTGTGGCATCGATAGCTTCACTTTCGTCTACTTTAACTAAGGTGATTATATGACACTGAGCTTTGGAACTCTCAGTTTTATCAGTTTCAGGTGTGTCCTCTTGTAGTATCCTTTTAACAAATGGTGTTGTTTTATTAACCCATTTTACTGTATCAGTATCATAAATGCAGTCCTTACTAGTGCTGGCTTTGTCTAGTGTAGTTAGTAAATGACTGTCATCTATTTCAGTCTGTACCAATTTACAAATGTGATCTGGGAATTTATCCTGATTCTGTTTGTTTTCTCCAATGTCTGAGTTTGTTTTATTACTTGCATTTGAAGCATCACGTTCCATGTTATAATTGCCTGACAGATTGCCCTGACTTCCATTCATATGATGATTTAGCTCAATGTTTGTTTTTAGCTGGTTTTGAGAACCACAAAACTGTAATCGCTTTTCGTTGAGATTTTCTGACCTGTGAAACGCTGAAATTTCATCGTCTTTTGAATCGCTAACTAAACTATGCATAGCATTATGAACTAGTTTGTCTTCCAACAGTTCATCACCATCCAAGTGATTTATATCCAGTGCATTTAGATCATGGTCTTGTAACTGTTGGCTAGTGTTACAATTTTCAAGGTTAAATATATCAAAGTAGGTATTGTTTTGATATTTGCATTCCTCCAGATGAGTATTAGGATTGGTTTTATTTTCTAAAACAGATCCAAAACAGTTTTGTACAGAAGGTGACAGGCAAAGAGTTTCATTCTCTGCTTCTGCTGAAACATCATGTGTAATACACGGCCTTTCATTATTTGATACATGTGTAATTGTTTGCACTTTGTGACAAATTGTCTCCGTTGGCTTTTCTGTCATGTTTGATTTACAAATATCAGACGCTTCTGAACTTTTCGAGTATTTTGTAATCGTTTCGGTTTCAAAGTCTATTTTGAAACACGTTTTATTGTTTTCATTGCTTGAGGCCAATTCAGTAAATGAAGGCGGATGCTCTTGTATTTCTTCTTTACCATTGGCAAGTAGACTATCGGATGAACAGACATGCTCTTCCAGGTCTGTATTTAAGGGCGAGTTTGAACAATTGTCAGAAGTTATGCCATTACCTGAAGTCATAGATTTAGAAATAGTTCGGGCTGGTCCGTTAGATTTATCTTGATTTAGGGTTGCCAAATGAAAGATTTTGGAATCATGAACTGGTAATTTTGCTGGCGTATGCCATTCCTTTTCAATATCTTCCAATTTGCATTCGTCATCAATTGATGCAGCATAGTACTGCTCCTCTCCTATGACTTGTAGTTCTTCTGTCTTTCTTAACTGTAATGTCTGTTCAGTTCCGTCTCGCACAGTTAAGGATTTGTTCATACTGGCTTTTAATTTGCCTGCAAACAAAGTATTTTTTTTTAAATAACAGTTTACAAGGATAAAGTCCATTCTGTCTTTAAAAATAGTGTTTCCAATTATGCATATAGTTTGCCTCTAGAATTTATTAACTGCATTTAAAAAAACAACAACAGAATTTAGCGTTTGTAAAACACTATACCACCCCTATGTATTCGTACTTCACATGTAAGGCACCAACATGTTACATCGACTTACTTTCTATAGCAATTGAACACCATCCACCTCATTTACTCGTTTCAATAAACTAATTTATAACACAAACTGTAAGGCATCAGCAACACTTATATGTCCCAACATGCTTACTTGTAACAACAAATGAAATTCATACACCACACTTATTATACTTTGCAGCAGCACCAACTGTGAGGCTTCAGTCACACATAATCGTCTCAATACATTTACTTATAGCAACAACTGTAAGGCATCCCCCACACTTATTCATTTCTGTATACTGTCGAACCTCAATGGCTCGAACATCATTGGGACCATGAAAATTCGTTCGAGACATGGCCGGGTAGTTCGAGCCACTGAGGGTTGATCATGGCACCAGTTCAGGAAGCAAATAGCGATAATTTAGGGAAATCTTTTCGATTTTCTACACAGTGAGAATCGCATCAATGAGGCGATTCTAATGAGTAAACACAACATACAATTTCACGATAAAATAAGAACATTTCCTTAAATATTTCTTTTCTTGAGCTATCGGAAGAATTTCGTAGGGACTCAAAAACGAGTTCGAATTAGCCATGGTAAACGAGCCATCGGTGTTCGAGCCTTCGAGGCTCGACTGTACTTAATTACAGCAATAACTGGTCCACCGCACCTAAACCTCTCAATGTACTTACATATAGCAACAACTTTTCGGACCGCTGCTCTTATTCGTCTCAATATACTTCCTTATGGCAACATCTGTAAGGCATCCGCTACATAATTTGTATCAATATACATCCTTAAAGCAACAACTATAAGGCATCCACCACATTAATTCGTTTCAATATACTTATTTATTGTAACAAATAAAGGGAATCCGCCAAATTAATCAGTATCAATATACTTACTTCTGGTAACACTGTAAGGCGCTCACCACATTTATTTGTCTCAATGTACTTACTTTTAGCAACAACTGTAAGGCACCTGGCACATTTATGAGTATCAACATATTTAATTATAGCAACAACGGGAGGCATCCGCAGCATTTGTTCGTCTCAATATACTTACATATAGCAACAACTGTCAGTGACCACCACATTTATTCGTCTCAATATTCTTACTTATAGCAACAACTGCAAAGCATACGCAAACCCCTTCATCTCAATATACATTTACGACACCCATCGCACTTATTCGTCTAAATAACTTTAGCAACACCTGTATGGCATCCGCCACATTTATTCTTCTAAGTATACTAAATATAGCATCAACATACTTACTTAGAGCAACAATTGTGATGTCGCCTCGCTCATGCATCCTAACATATTTACTTATAGCAACAACCGTAAGGCACACGTTACATTCAGTCGTCTCAATATACTTACCTATAGAAACCACTGTAAGGCACCCGCCAAACTTATTTGTTTCAATATACTTACTTATAGCAACACCTGTAAGGCACCCGCCACTTTTATTTGTTTCAACGTACATACTTATAGCAACAACTGTAAGGCACCCGCCACTTTTATTTGTTTCAACGTACATACTTATAGCAAAAACTGTAAGGCACCCTCCACTTTCATTTGTTTCAACGTACATACTTATAGCAACAACTGTAAGGCACCCGCCACTTTTATTTGTTTCAACGTACATACTTATAGCAAAAACTGTAAGGCACCCTCCACTTTTATTTGTTTCAACGTACATACTTATAGCAACAACTGTAAGGCACCCGCCACACTTATTTGTCTCTATATAATTTCTTGTAACAACAACTCTAAGGCATCCGCCATACTTATTTGTCTTAACAAACTTACTTGTAGGCAAAAACTGTAAGGCATCCGCCATACTAATGCGTCTCAATATACTTAAAGCAACAAATATATGATACCAGTCACACTTATTCGTCTCAATACATTTCCTTTTAGAAGAAACTGAAAGACAACCGATTCAATTAATCGTCTCAACATACTTACTTATAGCAACAACTGTAAGGCACCCGCCATACTAATTTGTCTCAATATACTTAAAGCAACAATTATATGATACCGGTCACACTTATTCGTCTCAATACAGTTCCTCTTAGAAAAAACTGAAAGACAACCGATTCAATTAATGCGCCATACTTATTTATCTCAATGTACTTAACTACAGCAACAATATGTACGGCATGCACCTCACTTATTTTTCTCAATATAATTATTTATAGCAACAACTGTATGGCATACATCACATCTTTTTGTCTTGATATGCTTACTTATAGCAACAACTATATGGCATGCACCACACGTATTAGTCTCAATATACTTTCTCATAGCAACACCTGTATGGCATGCGCCACACTTACTTGTCTCAAAATACTTACTTATAGCAACAACTGTCTGGCATGCGCCACACGTATTTGTCTCAATATTCTTACTTAAAGCAACATTTACTTGTCTCAATATACTTACTTTAAGCAACAACTGTATGGCATGCGCCACATTTACTTGTCGCAATATACTTACTTATAATAACAACAGTATGGCATGCGCCACATTTACTTGTCAATATACTTCCTTAGAGCCACAACTGAATGGCGTGTGTCGTACTTACTTGTCTCAATATACTTACTTATAACAACAACTGTATGGAATGCGCCACACCTTCTTGTCTCAATATACCTACCTGTAGCAACAAATGTATGACACTCACCGCACTTATTTGTCTCCATATTTTTACTTATAGCAACAAATGTATGATATCAGCCACGCCTACTATTCTCAATGTACTCACCTATAGCAACAACTGTATGGAATACGCCACATTTACTTATCTCCATATACTTACTTATAGTGACAACTGTATGGCATGCGCCACACGTATTTGTCTCAATATACTTTCTTATAGCAACAACTGTATGGTATGCGCCACACGTATTTGTCTCAATATACTTACTTATACCAACAACTGTATGGTATGCGCCATACTTATTTAACTCAATGTACTTAATTACAGCAATAATGTGTATGGCATGCACCTCACTTATTTGTCTCAATATTTTTACTTATAGCAATAACTGTATGGCATGCGCCATACTTATTTAACTCAATGTACTTAATTACAGCAATAATGTGTATGGCATGCACCTCACTTATTTGTCTCAATATAATTACTTATAGCAACAGCTGTATGGCATGCGGCACAATTTTTTGTCGCAATATACTTACTTAAAGCAACAACTGTATGGCATGCGCCACACGTATTTGTCTCAATATACTTTCAGCAACAACTGAAAGGCATCAGCCACACTTATTCGTCGCAATATACTTAATTACAGTAACAATTGTAAGGCATCCGCCACACTTATTTGACTTATTATATTTAATGACAGCAACAACTGTATGGCATCCTCTGCACTTACTCGTCTCAATATACTTACTAATAGTAACAAGTGTATGGAATCTACCACGCCTATTTGTCTCAATATGCTTATTTATAGCAAGTACTGAAAGACAAAGCTGCCTCTGTGGCTCAGTCGGATGCGCATCCGATTTATCACGAAAACATACCTATATAATGTTGACCCCCTTAAACCCCACTTTTATATAGTAAAACTGAGGTTTACAGGGGTATACATTATTTTTCTTATTTCTGCTCAAAACATAGAGTGTGGGTACTCGTTAGAACCGCCTCGCCGAGGCGGTTCTAACGGGTACCCACAATCTATGTTTTGAGCAGAAATATGAAAAATATTAGAATTTTTTATCTGAAAATTTTCATTTTTTGGTGGTGAAATTCTCAATATATTTAAATAGGCGTGTTTTCGTAATGGGTGATATGATCCCCACCGGGTGCTGCAAGATACTTTCGTGGAGAATGATCATGAAATATTTTCTACTGTCAGTCTCTCCCTTCCGCTGATTCAAGAAGGGCAGTTATCAGTTTCTGGCGAAAGAAGGTGCACAAGTACTGGTTAATCGCTTAGAGGACTAAGCCTGCCCAGCAAAAAGAATGGGGTTAGGTAAACTGACCGCGTTTGACATGACCCTAATGGGCTGACTGGGCCGTAAAACCTCATCACAAACAAATAAACATACAAAATACTGAAAGACATTCGCCACACTCATTTGTCTTTATACTTACTTAAGTCAACAACTCTACAGCATTCGCATTAAACAATAGTTCGTCTCATACTTACTAAAAACAACTATTATAAGGCACTCTCCACACTTATTCGTTTTTATATACTTAGTTATAACAACAACTGTATGGCACCCCATTTGACACTTACCCGTCGCAATATACTTACTTGTAGCAGTTACCGTAAGACATATGCTACACTTATTCATCTTGATATACATATAGCAACAACTGTCAGCCACCCATCACACTTATTCTTCTCAATATACTTACTTATAGCAGTAACTATAAGACAAATACTACACTTATTCATCTTGATATACATATAGCAACAACTGTCAGCCACCCATCACACTTATTCTTCTCAATATACTTACTTATAGCAGTTACTATAAGACAAATACTATACTTATTCATCTTGATACACTTATAGCAACAACTGTCAGACACTTATTCTTCTCAATATATTTACTTATAGCAACAACTCTGCGGCAGCCGCTGCACTTGTCCTTATCGTTTGTCGCCTTCTGTTGTAATTTCTTCCTCAATGTGTAGCAGCCGGAGCAGAATGTCTGAAAGGAATGCAAACAACTTAGACTGTGTACAGTAACTGGTATACACTTCATGCGACGTTGTATAAACGCTAGCTGGGATAACACTGGATTAACTTCGGTGAAGTCGAGGCAAAGACGATTTGGCACCTTGCACCTGCAAAGCTGGTGAATGAGGTTAAGCGATACGCAAAGACATGCGGGCAAGGAAAGGCCAGATTAGCTCGACTTTCGAACAGTCTGATCAAGGGCATAGTTGCCTGCTAACAAAACTAGACCATGAAGTGAGCATGTGCTCACTAATACCCCCGGCCATGGCCATCAGTGATAACACACAACAAGATGACAAAGGGATATAACTCTAATAAACCTGGAAGCCCCTATTTTCATATCACACTTATAGTGCATAAAGGTGTGTGAGTAAAATAAATTTCAATAAAATCTAGAAACAGGTATAGAAGTTATTAAGAAAAATACATAATTTAATAGCAAGAACAACAAAGGAAAATAACTCTTAGGGACCTGGCCCTGTTGCCCTTATTTTATTTTCCACAATACAACTCGTCATACTTGTCATGTGTACAAAAGTTGAAGTTTGTAGGTAAAGTATTTCCTGAGATATCTTTAACAGAAAATAAATGCATATCAAAATAATGAAATATACGAGTAACAAAGGGATATAACTCTAATAAACCTGGCCCTGAAGCCCCTATTTTTATATCACACGTGTAGTGCATAAAGGTGCATGTGTAAAATAAATTTTATTAAAATCTGAAAACGGGTATAGAAATTATTAAGGAAAATACATAATTTAATAGCAAGAACAACAAAGGAAAATAACTCTAAGGGACCTGGCCCCATGGCCCTTATTTTCTTTCCCACAATACAACTAGTCATACTTGTCATGTGTACAAAATTTCAAGTTTCTAGGTAAAGTAATTCGGGAGATACCGTTGACACAAAATTGACACAAAATAAACGCATATCAAAATAACGAAATATAAAAAAGGAATATAACTGTAATAGATCTGGCCCTGAAGCCCCTGTTTTCATCTCACATGTGTAGTGCATAAAGGTGTATATGTAAAATAAATTTCATTAAAATCTGAAAACCGGTATAGAAATTATTAAGAAAAATACAAAATTTAATAGCAAGAACAACAAAGGGAAATAACTCTAAGGGACCTGGCCCCATGGCCCTTACTTTCTTTCCCACAATACAACTAGTCATACTTGTCATGTGTACAAAATTTCAAGTTTCTAGGTAAAGTAGTTCCTGATATATCTTTGACACAAAATTAAGAAAAATAAATGGCATGGCCATCAGTATAGCCAAAACAACAAAGGGAAATAACTCTAAGGGACCTGGCCCCATGGCCCTTATTTTCGTTCCCACAATACAACTAGTCATATTTGTCATGTGTACAAAATTTCAAGTTTCTAGGCTGAGATATCTTTAACACAAATAAATGGCATGGCCATCAGTATAGCCAGAACAACAAAGGGAAATAACTCTAAGGGACCTGGCCCCATGGCCCTTATTTTCTTTCCCACAATACAACTAGTCATACTTGTCATGTGTACAAAATTTCAAGTTTCTAGATAAAGTAGTTCCTGAGATATCTTTGACACAAATAAATGGCATGGCAATCAGTATAGCCAGAACAACACAGGGAAATAACTCTAAGGGACCTCGCCCGATGGCCCTTAATTTCTTTCCCACAATACAATTATTCATACTTGTCATGTGTACAAAATTTCAAGTTTCTAGGTAAAGTAGTTCCTGAGATATCTTTGACACAAAATAAATGTTAACAGACAGACTGACAGACTGTCAGACAGACAGACAGACACACAGAAAAGACAAAAACTATATACCCCCATTGCATACTTCGTATGCCGGGGGTATAACTACCGACTACTGTATCATATGTCGACGAACAGAGTAGGTCCTGGTCAGACAGCGGAACAGCTGTTCGCTTACCGCATAAGAATACTTTTATTGCGATGCACATAAAATGCTTGCATCTGAAAATATTTTTAGCAGAAACTTGCATTTAATTTAGACAGTAAACAAATATAAACAAATTAACCCATTTTATTCTGGGGACCACCAAAAGGGTAACTGGCAAACGGCGCAGACCCCGATCAGACGCCGCAAAACGCGGCGTCTGATCAGGGTCTATAGTCTGCATTAAATACAGGAATTTCTATAAACAGAGTAGTGATTAAAACTAACCAGATACCCTGCTATTTGAAATAGACCCGTCCAAAGAATTGTAGTAAAAGAGTCCATTCGACGTAAATGGGGTAATTGCGTTTTAGTACACCTAGAAGCAAAATAAAACTGCCGCATTTACCTGAGATATTCGCGGTGAAGAGTTCTGTGTGGTTGCACAATATTTTAAGAACGCATGCGAATCACTCCGTCGAAGAGTTTTATAAGGCTGTACAATATAGTAAGAACGCATGCGAAACACTGAAGAGTTTTGTGAGGCTGTATAATATTTTAAGAACGCATGCATAACATTTCGGCCAAAAGTTTTGTGAGGCTGTATTAATTTTAAGAATGCATGCCAAACACTCAGGTGAAGAGTTTTGTGTAATATAGTAAGAATGCATGCGAAACAACAAAGTGTTTTGTGGGGCTGTACAATATAGTAAGAATGCATGCGAAACAACAAAGTGGTTTTTGTGGGGATGTACAATATAGTAAGAATGCATGCGAAACAATTCGGCGAAGAGTTTTGTGGGGCTATACAGTATATCAAGAATCCAAACGAACCACTCCGGCAAAAAGTTTTATGGTGCTGCACATCATAGTAAGAACACATGCGAAACAATTCGGCGAAGAATTTTGTGGGGCTGTACAATATATAATAAGAACGCGGGCAAGATACTGACGAGTTTTGTGGGACTGTACAATACAGTAAGAATACAATGAAACACTCCGATGAAGAGTTTTGTTAGTCTGAATGCATGCGAAACATTCCGGGGAAGAGTTTTATCAGGCTGCATAATATAGTAAGAACGCATGCGAAACACTGACGCAAGTGAAACACTGAAGTTTTGTGGGGCTGCATGATATTTTAAGAATGCATGTGAAACACTCCAGCGAAGAGTTTTGCGAGGATGTATAATATTTTAAGAATGTACGCGAAATACTCCAGTATGAAGTTTTGTCGGGCTGTAAAATATAAATATAGTTGGAACGTATGCGAAACACTGAAGAGTTTTGTGGGGCTGTACAATATAGTAACAATGCATGAGAAACAATGAAGTGTTTTGT
Source organism: Anodontia alba (assembly GCA_964016985.1). Taxonomy (NCBI): domain Eukaryota; kingdom Metazoa; phylum Mollusca; class Bivalvia; order Lucinida; family Lucinidae; genus Anodontia; species Anodontia alba. The sequence goes on from OZ024824.1 coordinate 9,581,737, forward strand.
TGTGCTGTACAATATAGTAACAATGCATGTGAAAGATTCCGGCAAAAGGATTTTTTGGGACTGTACAATATACAGTCGACTCTCGTTATCTCGAATTCCAAGGGACTCACTGGAACACTTCGAGATATCCGTACTTCGACATATCAGAGTTGAGAGAGTGAGGAAAACAATAAATTGAACAACCACATTTAACAAACGAATATGCAATTTGACTCCTGAAGTTAGAAATATATATACAAAATAATGTGGAAAAGAGGAGAAATTGCTCCTTAGGAGCAATTTCTCCTCTTTTCCATATTATTTTATTACCTATTGTCATAGTTTCATGTAAAAAACAGGGACCAGATTTTCACTTCGAGATAAGCGGTAATTCGAAATAAGCGAGTTCGAGATAACGAGGTTCAACTGTAGTAAGAACACATGCTAAACACTCCGGCGAAGGGTTTTGTGAGACTGTACCATATGGTTAGAATGCATGCGAAACATTCCGGAGGAGTTTTGTGAGACTGTACAATACAGTCAGAATGCATGAGAAATACTCTGGAGAAGTGTTTTGTAGGGCTGTACACCCAGTCAGCATTCTACGTAAATCTATATCGGGCCGTCATCGGCCAGTCAGGGTAGCTGACGGGCCGATGACGGCCCGATGTAGATTTACGTAGAATGCTAGCTGGGGTACAATATACAGTCGAACCTCAATGGCTCGAACATCTTTGGGACCATAGAAATTCGTTCGATACATGGGTAGTTCGAGCCACTAAGGTTAATCATGGCGCCAGGTCAGACAGCAAATAGCGATAATTTAGGGAAATATTTTCGATTTTCTACACAATGATTGTATGTTGAGTGTACGCATTAGAATCGCCTCGATGAGGTGATCATAATGAGTACGCACAACATACAATTCCATGATAAAGTAAGAAAACAATCCCTAAATATTTGTTTCCTTGAGCTATTGGAAGGATTTTGTAGGACGTGTGAGGCTGTACAATATAACAAAAAGGTATGTGGAACTATCCGGCGAAGAATTTGTGGGGCCAAACTATATAGTAAGAACGCATGAGAAATACTCCAGTGAAGTGTTTTGTGGGGCTGTACAATTAAGAACGCATGCGCAGCTATCCGGCGAAGAGTTTGTGGGGCCAAACTATATAGTAAAAACGCATAGGAAACACTCGGGCGACAAGTTTTGTGTGCAGTGTAGTAGAACGCATGCGAAACACACTGGTGAAGAGTTTTGTGGACCTGTACAATATGGTAAGAACGCATGCAAAACATTCAGGTGAAGTTTTGTGTGCTATACACACTGTACAATATAGTATGAACGCCATCGAAACACTCCGGTGAAATCAACGAACCATTATCAGCTTTACATTCTTAGTTAACGGTTTTATGCCGAATCGACTCTTCTATTTTAATTCTTTGGACTGATCCATTTCCAATAGAAGGGGTCACTGGTTAGTTTTGTTTTTTTTGTTTATATATATATATATATATATATATATATATATATATACATAATTACCGTGTTTTATAGAAATAGAAATTTCTCATTTAATGCAAACAGGTAGACCCTGATCAGACGCCGCGTTTTGCGGCGTCTGATCTGGGTCTAATCTGTTTGCCAATCCCCCATTTATGGGACGCAAGGCATAAATAGGTTAATATTCGCAAACCAGTATGCTATAGGAACCTTTTTGCGCGACTGGGCACAAATCTTTCTTTTGCAGCAATTCCTTTGAGGCGCACATATTTCTGTCAACACTGCATACTCTTTTCAAAGAAGATATATCCAGCCATATAGAGCTAATATAGAAATCAATTCATATGCATTTTCTTAAAGAAGTTCCATAGCTCCAGATAAGAGTGGTATCTACATAATAAATCTCTTTCTCCTCGATAAAAAAATATATTGTGGGTACTCATTAGAAGCGCCTCGTCGAGGCGCTTCTAATGAATAACGTCAACATGTTTTTATTGCACGATGAGAAAAATAGCAGACTTTTTCAGTTGAAAAAAAGCGCCTTATCTGATGCTATGAATTTCTATTTCTTATCGACATTTTGTCTATCATTTCAAAGCTCTGATTTTGTGTGCATAAATTTCCATTATGTTTTAGTCGTGAGAGATGACAGCATGCCGAATAGAACTTTTGTGTTCACTATTTACGTACAAGTGTGCTCGTGTAATTTACGAGTATGAACAAGACTGTGGCACGCAAATTTCTCTGTTCTTTTTTTTTTTCTTTTTCAAGTGTGTGTGTGTGTGTGTGTGTGTGTGTGTGTGTGTGTGTGTGTGTGTGTGTGTGTGTGTGTGTGTGTGTGTGTGTGTGTTGAGGTTTTACGCCCAGTCAACCCGATGGGGTCATGTCGAGCGCGGTCAGTTTACCTAACCACAAGTTTACTGGGCAGGCTTAGTCTTCTAAGCGGTTAACCAGTATTGTGCACATTCTTTCGCCAGAAATTGACAACTGCCCTTCTTGAATCAGCGGAAGGGAGAGAATGACCGTAGAAAATATTTCATGATCAATCTCCACGAAAGAATGTTGCCGACCTCGGCGGGGGTTGAACCCGCGACCTCGTAGTCTCAAATCGGACGGCGCATCGTGTATGTGTGTGTGTGCGTGCGTGCGTGTGTGTTTTGCCTGTTACCTTGTAACAGGTATTGCATATGATAGAGTAATTTTTGGATGATATTGTAAAGGGCAAACTCTGACATCTTTAACATATATAAGAGCTGTCGCAGGACAGTGTAGCTCGCCTGAATTGCGTTTTGCCTCTAAAACTTTAATCAGCATAAAACGTCAGACCAGTATCTAACACCTGGGCAAGTATGAAATACTTCCAGCCAGAGGTTCAGAAGACAAAAAGGGGTTCGCCCTTTTTCCATAACAAAATTTTCAGCTTATAATGACCTCAAGAAGAAAGATTTTGAGTGAGTTTCACAATTCAGTCCTCACCCAATGAAAAGTCGAATTCCAATTTCTATGTTCTGAATCTAACCTTTATAGAAAACAACCCAGTCAGCATTCTACGTAAATCTATATCGGGCCGTCATCGGCCCGTCAGGGTAGCTGACGGGCCGATGACGGCCCGATGTAGATTTACGTAGAATGCTAGCTGGGAAACAGCTTGGTGTAAATTTGATCAGACTCGGTTAAGAAATAAGAAAAAAAACTGAAATTAAAACTTTTTACATAACTGTGAAAAATCATAATTTTTACTATATTCATTTTTGTTGTTGTTGTTATTGTTGTTTTTAAGGGACAACAAAACCTTTCTGTAGACAAGAATATGCAGCTTATAAGAACTACATAGTTCGCAATTAATACGAACTCATATGTTAATGAACATACTTACAGATATACAGCAATAAGATGGGCTGCACCATCAGATAACTTGTCTTCGGGTGTATACGCATCATGAAAACATGCCTATATAATTTTGACCCCCTTAAACCCCACTTTTATATTGTAAAACTGGGGTTTACAGGGTATACATTATTTTTCTTATTTCTGCTCAAAAGCATAGATTATGGGTACTCGTTAGAACCGCCTCGCCGAGGCGGTTCTAACGAGCACCCACAATCTATGTTTAAAGCAGAAATATGAAAAATATCAGCATTTTTTTATCTGTAAATTTTTATTTTTTGGTGGTAAAATTTTCAGTATATTTTGAACCAAATTATGTGGTAACGACGTCGCCAACCCATAGAAATGTCGACTTCGATGACAGCATTTTCGAAGTCTTCAAAGGCCTATAACTTCTTTACTTTTCAACCGAGTTTGATATAATTGTTATCAAAATATTCCGCTTGGAAACGTTATCTTTTTCCAATATTTTAACTCTTTGAACGCTGTAAACCAAAACATATAACTTTGCAAACAGTGTAGATCCTGATGAGACGGCTCGTAACGAGCCTTCTCATCAGGATTCTGTTTTTGATTTTAGACAGAAACCCCGTATTTGCATTAATGGATATGTCCAAATTCAACGACAGAAAAGTCGACATAAGAAACTCAGAGATGAAAGGGTTAAACCAATGAGTGATTTTTGGTCATTCGAAACACCACTTACCATCCCACATCTCTTGCATGTCTTCGTATCTTTGTAGAATGACAGCTGGGTACCACACGCGGAGCAATACAATTTTAACGAACTACTTTCCATCCTGAAATAAAAACATTCCACATTGTGTTCCGTGTTCATTCAAATAAAGTACTCGACAACACTTATCTTGAAATAAACGACAGGAGCGGCGGGGTTCAGTCCAACCCCCAATTCATTTTCATGAGAAATTTTGGATAAATTTGATAAATTTGGTGTACCGTATTTACTTTTGATACTCACACCCCTTACTCTTTACCGTATACTTCTCTTCAACAAGTCCATTTTAATACGGTCTGTGAATGTGTGTAAATTTGCTTGGTGAGAACGCGGCGTCTGATCAGGATCTATACTGTTTGCTAATCGACTCCCCTCCCTCGCTCCCACTCAGAATCCCCTGAACTCCATGAATTCTAAAAGTTCCCTTATACGAGCAAAAATTGTCATCAGCTCGCCTGGACAGAAAGACCTATTGCACTCCCACCCCCACCCCCAACCCCACCCCCATCCCACACCGGCGATGGCGTCCACACGTTAAAAATTTAAAGATCTGTATCTCTTGGATGGATTTAGTTTATACTTGGATTAGTGTTGGATACTGATCCAGTTTTGTCAATACAAGCTCCACCCACATCACCCACAAAAAGCTTAGCACACAATAGTGTAGACCAAACTCGTTTGTCAAAGTTAATACAATGTACTTGGTTATTGGCGTTGAGCATGGAAAATAGAAAAAGGCCAGTCCATGACCTTTCATAAAGTACTTCCGGAGCAATACCAAACCCTAAAGTTGTCTACGCCCATGGGCGTAGATAAAAAGTGTTACATTAAAGTGTTTGGAGCTCTAAGTCTCCAGAATATCTTCATGGATGCCGTGGTACTGATGTTAGATACTGGTCCAAAACTATGAGTGAAGATACCCAGGAAATGCCACAATCACGAATCACAGCCCTCCCGAGGTATAAAAAGAAAGAGAGATGAGGAACAAATCTGGACAACATAAATACCATAAATGAAACCACAGACTGCAACAGAAGAACTGCCTTGGAATGGTCAATAGAAAACTATTCGTCGGGTGGGGTGATGGGGGGGGGGGGGGTGGGAATGATTAAACCAGTTTTATTCGCGTGAAACCTCACCCTTAATTCTGATGCAGCTCTTAAATATAAATAAATATTTGGTCCGCAAAGTGGCCCTCTTCCTCATCCGCGAAAGATCACATTGAAACTCATATAATAAAAACACTGTGATGAAACAAAGCAAAAGGTCAGTGGCAATCTGCAGCCAGAACACAAGACAACTGCCTACAGGAACACGATGAGCCCCTCCACAGTTTGTTCAATACAAGCATCGGCCGCCTTGTCGATTTTGCGGTCAAGATCAAGGACTTTAGAGATTGCTTACGGAGCTAATTGTCCCCCGACGTTAGTCAAAGAGGACTATTAAAATGGGTCTGTCCGTCCGTCCTTCCTTCCGTCCGTAGACACAACGAGATGGGTAGTTTGTGGACGCAATTCCTCTTACAGTTTTTAACCGATCTGTTTGAAACTTTGCAGGTGTTTTTGTCATTATCTGAAGATGTGCATCTGGTTTTAGGGTTATCCTCCCGTTATTTTTTTTATCAACTTTTTTTTCCACTTTTTTCGACTTAGTTTTTTTTTTTTTTTTTTTCGGATCAGATTACAATTAGAATAGATATCTTGTGGGTGCAGCTCCTCCTAGAGTTTTCCACCGATCATTTTGAAACAATGCATACTTGTTCTACATGGTCTGTAGATGTGCATGTGGTTTTAGGGTTTTCCTCCCGTTATTTTTTGTCAACTTTTTTTCCACTTTTTCGATTTAGTTTTTCCAGGTTCGATTACTATTAGAATAGATACCTTGTGGTCGCAACCCTTCCTAGAGGTTTCCACCGATCATTTTGAAACTATGCGTACTTGTTCTACATTGTTTGTAAATGATCAGGTAGTTTGGGGGTTATTGTCCCTTTACTTTTTATCATTTTTTTTTTTCTAATTTTTCGACTTAGTTTTTTTTCCAGGTTAGATGAGTATTATAATAGATAATTTATGGGTGCAACCCCTCCTAGAGTTTTCCACCGATCATTTTTAACCTTTGCATACTTGTTCTACATAGTCTGAAGATGTGCATGTGGTTTTGGGGTTATCCTCGTATTATCTTTTATCAACTTTTTCCATTTTTTTCGACTTAGTTTTTTCCAGGTCTGGTTAGTATTAGAATAGATATCTTGTGGGCGCAACTCCTCCCAGACTTTTCCACTGATCATTTAGAAACCATGCATACTTGTTCTACATGGTCTGAAGATGTGCATTTGGTTTAGGGTTATCCTACCATTATCCTTTTTCTTTCAACTTTTTTTTTTTCAACTTAGTTTTTTTTAGTTGTCACGCAATGACATGGGTAACTTGCGGGCGCAACTCCTCTTACAGTTTTATACCAAACTTTTTGAAACTTTGCCGGTGTTTTTGTCATGGTCTGAAGACGTGCATGTGCTTTTGGAGTTATCCTCCCATCATCTTTTATTATTTTTTCCACTTTTTTGAAGTTTTTCAGGTCCCGATTAGTATCAGAATAGATATCTTGTGGGTGCAACTCATCCTGCAGTTGTCAACCCATCATTTTTTAAACTATGCATACTTATACATGGTCTGAATGTGTGCGTGTGGTTTTGGGGTTATCCTCGCATTCTTTTTATCAACTTTTTCCACTTTCATCACGAGAACATGCCTATATAATTTTGACCCCCTTAAACCCCACTTTTATACAGTAAAACTGGGGTTTACAGGGGTATACACTATTTCCTTTTTCCTGCTCAAAAACATAGATTGTGGGTATTCGTTAGAACCTCCTCGCCGAGGCGGTTCTAACGAGTACTCACAATCTATTTTTTGAGCAGAAATATGAAAAATATCAGAGATTTTTATCTCAAAATTTCAGGGTTTTTTAGGTAAAATTTTCTTTATATTTGAATAGGCGTGTTTTCGTAATGTTTGACTTGGTTTTTCCAGGTCCAGTTAGTATTGGAATAGATACCTTGTGGGCGCAATTCCTCCTACAAGTTTCTACCAATCATATTGAAACTTTGCATATTTGTTATACATGGTCTGAAGACGTGCGTGTGGTTTTGGGGCTATCCTCCTATTATACGCATTGAAAAGTCATAACCCTTTACTAACAAAGCCATGACGTCGAGGGACGCTTGCCCGCAATGGGCTTTTATTTTGATATAATCTTACATTTTGTGGTCTGAAAATTCTATTTCCAAATGAAATTAAGCTGTCCCAAGTATGCTATAAAATGCTTCTGAGGACTATGCAATAAAGTATTATAGGAGGAATATTAATTGAAAATAAAAAAAGTTTCTAACTGGGCTACGTAGCCAAGTTAGGTCAAGGGAGGTAAATGTTATCAATTAAATAGTGATTATTATAATCTAGTTTTTGGTATATTTGTATTTTTATGTATTTTTTTTTATATGCACATACTTCTTTCACAATGAGTGTGCAGTTTCTTCAGAACCTCAGAGAGAGCACAAATTATTTTTGTGAAACTTAGAGTATCAGAACATTTATTCTAATTAATTTTATGTACAATAATTATAATTATCAAAACAACAGTGTGAGTAAATAAGTTTAAAACAAAAGTGAAGCTCCTGTGATTTTCGTTAATTCAAAATAAGCTCCGTCAGCAGCCTTTAAGTGTTTTAACCCTTGCATCCCTGCATACTAATACAGATACCTTCGCAAACAGTGCAGATCAAGATGAGTAACGAGCCCATCTCATCAGGATCTACACTGTATGCCATTCTGTTTTAATTTTAGACTGAAACTCCTATTTGCATCAGTGCGCATGTCTAGATTCAAGGATGGAGGAGTCCACTCCAGAAACTCGGGGATGAAATGGTTAGAGATCTGTTTTTGCGGACTGCCTGGAAAAATTTAGTTCATACCGGGACTGATATCAGATGCTATCCAAAATTCTGTGTAGTATAAGTCCCTGCCTCATCATGAAAGATGAGGTCAAGAACACACACTTATTTTTTATTTTATTTTTTTTTTTTCATAGTTTTATGTTAAAGTTTTTAAAGATCTATCCTGAATGCACGGATAAATTTAACTGAAGCTAAGACGTGTTAGATACTAGTGTTAGCTACAGGCCCATAGTTTGTTCAGTACGAGCCACACACCTTCAGTTACATTGAAGTCATGGTCAATTATTCACTCTCAAAATGTTGTGTGTGTGTGCGTGTGTGTGTGTGTGTGTGTGTGTGTGTATATATATATATATATATATATATATATATATATATATATATATATATATATATATATATATATATATATATATATATATATATATATATATATATATATATATATATATATATTATTTCAATTTCATTTATTTTCGTTTTATTTTACTTCATTTTTTAATTTATTTATATTTTCTTTCTTTTTTGCGTCAAAGAAGATATGTGTTTTCTAGATGCCTGATCTGTTTTTTGTTATAAGAGACTGATATTTGTTTTGATCCGTGCAAGCCCGACCCCTACTCAGCAACGTTGAGGTCATTGTGAGGGACTTAGAATTTTTCATATGATTGGCAAGCGACGTTCGGGCGAGCTACCCTGCGCTGTGCTAGGTCTTTCTTTCTTTCATTGCGCTATTTTTAATTAACTTATGCGTATATACACTTTCAATCTAAGGTTGTATTATACCCGCAATTTAGCCCCTCTACTCTTTCACTTTTCCACCGCCGACCCTTCCCAGCACACACATACCCGTAGTCATAAGACTGTAGCATGCGCCCCCTCCCCGCCCCACCTCTGCCATCAGGCCTCTACTTCCTCCGTTGCCACCTGCAGTCATAAATTTGTAGTATAAATGTACCGCTGGTGGAAACAATGCTATTTAGAACGTGTCGGCAATAGCAATACTATAATCTGTCAGTCCCTATTTAATGTTAACAAATAGAAACATGGGCGAATCCAGAATGATTTATGAGGGGGTGGGGTGCCGATTTCATCAAATTACCGTACTCTACCTATTCGGACAGGCAGGCCTGAGCAAACACTGTAGACTCAGATCAGACGCAGCAGAACGCGGCGTCTGACTAGGGTCAACACGGTTTGCCACTCATCCAGCAATTTTGCACACATCAACATGTAGTATATGGTAAAAGTGTAAAGGTGTGAATATTTAGAGTTAATACGGTATCGCAAATTAATAAATGTATCCAAAACTTCCCATGAAAATAAAATTTTGAGTCAACTGGGGGTTCGATTGAATCCCCTCCCCCCACCGCCCCCACCGCCCCCACCCCCTACATCCCCGAACCTCCTCTGAATCCGCCCCTAAGTAATAACCGTCATTAACCAAATGCATTTATGCATAGCCTCCCATAACTTAGGCATTGGCAAACAATGTAGACCTTGATCGGACGCCGCAGAACGCGGTGTCCGATCAGGGTCTACACTGTTTGCATTGAACAGAAATATTTCTATAAAACATGGTAATAATAAAAACTAAGTAGACATCCTACTATTGGAAATTGTCGGAACGAAAGGGTGAAGGTGAAAGAGTCTCGTCACATACTGTGACTATTACTGACTGGGTTGACTTCTGGTGGTAACGCTAGAGAGATGAAAAACAAAGAGAAAATGGGCAAGGAGACAAAAATATAGTATTATAAGAATATAACAGAGAAATAATTTGAAATGAATACATAATGTATACATGGTAAGATATAAAATTAAGGCTATAGTATAAAAAGAGAAGAAGGAAGAATGTTTTGTCCAAATGCTTTTGGCTCACCAGCAAAGACCAATCTGCCATACGTGGTGGTAACGAGGCCCTTACGTCAACGACAGCATGGCACCCCACCTTGGTGAGTTACAAGGCAAATGAGCCCTTAAATTTACTTAGCAGGTCAGTTGGGTCAATCCGTTCTTGAAAGATATCAGGAAGGGGCCTCAGCCACTGAAGAAAATTCCACAGGGGTGGGGGTGGACCGGGGGAGGGGAGGGAAGGGGAAGCTGAATTTAACGCATAGCACATTGGGTAAAGTTTTCAGCAGACGAAATTTTGAAGAAAAAAAAATCTTATTTTTCCCAGAAAAACAGATTTTGACATTTCATGCAAATTGTCCCCAATGGAGACAATTTGCATGAACAGCCAAATCCTGTTTTCTAAGAAAACAAAATAGAAAAATATCATCAGTTTGTTATCTGCTGAATTAGCCCAGAGAGTGGTAAAGGTTAAACGAGTCTGTAGCAGTCGTATGGGCTGATCTTGTCCTGGATGGTAACTTACTGAGGTTCTCGTCTGCTGGAATGTCAATTAAGGCGTTAACCACTTTATACAATAGGGTAAGCTGTATCTTAACCCTTGTCCTCCTGAACCCGGATATACCCTGCTTTTGCAAACTGTGTAGATCCAGATCAGTTGGCTTCTGAAGAAGCCAACTGATCTGGATCTGCACTGTTTGCCATTAAGTATGTGAATTTATAGCAACAATCTGGATCAAGTAATCTGACTGGCTGAAAATTAGAAGTGGGTGTGGCATCTTAATTTATTCAGCAGGACAAGAGTTAAAGCGACTTGACAAGAGATTCCCACTGGAGATGCTAAAGCATGGTTGTTTTGCAACGCTGATGGTGTTTCTGTAGTCTACTTGGCATAAATGGGTTTAATAACCCATTGTAGACTGAATAAATTCACCAACACTATATATTGCATTACGAAAACACATCTATTCAAATATATTGAAAATTTCACTTCCAAAAACTGAAAATTTTCAGAAAAAAAAACCTGATTTTTTTTTAACTCGTTAGAACCGCCTTGCCGAGGTGGTTCTATATAACGAGTACCCACAATCTTTGTTTTTGAACAGAAATAAGAAAAATAATGTAACCCCTGTAAACCCCAGTTTTACTATATAAAAGTGGGGTTTAAGGGGGTCAAAATTATATAGGTATATTTTCATGATGGGAAGATTCTTATTTCAATTTTTGGTTTGTCAGTATATGTGATTTAGAAACAGTGAATTTAGATATTCCTGAAGAAAAAAATGCTGAACTATTTGCAAACAGTAGAGATACTGATCAGACGCCGCGTTCTGTGGCGTCTGACCTGGGTCTGCACTGTTTTTTTCCAATTACCCTTTTCTCCAAACTACAATAGGTTAATAACAATTCAGGGTTCGGCTTCGGTTTGGAATAGGTTTGACGTGCGGGTTAAGGTTTTAGATTAAGGTGTAATTTCCAGCTGAATTATAGTGCAGGGTTTAGAGACGGACAGATTGTAACTTTCTGTGATACAAGATAATGCAAGCCTGGTATGCAGTTCATGTCGGCTAGTATTAATATCGAAACCGGTACAAAAATCGAAAAGAATATTGTTAATTGTTAAAAACTAGCACAAACCTTTTTCTAAAGTTTTCTTAATGTTATTTCATGTTGCTGCAGGTCCTCATCATAAGTGTAAAAATGAGCCCTGGACGTAGAATGCATTGTTTTTAGTCAAAGATCCGGCGTAATACGATTATGGAAATAAGGACCCATTCCAGGTTTCCCATCTTTTCTACTTCCGATTTTGGCGACCGTCGAAGTACACATATCTCAGACACATATATGTTGTCATCTTATCAATGTTTATTAATTCAATACATTTTGATCGCAGGTAGAGTTTCAATATAAAATTTAAAAAAAAAAAAAGTACATTTATTCTTTACCAAATAGCAATTATTTTCTAAATCGAAAGTGGAATTTCCGTCTGGATATTTTTGCTATAAATAACCATACTGGTTTCCAGCTTTGGTCGATAATCTAACCCTTAAAGCGCCAAGCAAAATTGTAGCACAGACATACTAATTTATTTATTTTTTTCCGGAGACAATAAGACTAGGCGTTTCATAAAATGAAATGCTAGGCAGACGATTCACATGAAATGTCAAGGCTAATTTTCTCTGAAAAAGACAGTGAAAAGATAAAATGTGGTTTACTGTAGTTGTGATTAGAGTTTGAAAGGTTAATTAAATACAAACAGCTAGAAAAAAGACCGAATATGTAGACCTGGTCTAGGACAGGTATATATATTATCTATGTAAGCATCTCAGCGCTTTATGTAAACATACGCTAGCATCTCAGCGTTTTTTTTTTATGTAAAGCATATGTAAGCATCTCAGCAGTCTTTAATTACCCTGTCATTCAGGCCATCCACCCCAGATGTCTTGTGCATGTCAAGTTGTTTTGTTTTTTTTTTCAAACGCATGGCGGAGAACAGAGTTCTTCTTTAACCTTTACCGCTCTCTGGGCTAATTCAGTAGACGACATTTTGTTTCATGCAAATTGTTGATAATTTGTATGAAATGAATGGAGACAATATGCATGAAATGTCGACACCTGTTTTCTGGGAAAAATAAGAAAAAAAATCAATTTGCTGAAATTTTTACCCAGAGAGCTAAGCGTTAAAGCGACTGAATACGCTTGGTAGAATTTTCGCCATTTACAAGGATGACACTTTTTGTGAATGTCTGTTGGCTTTCCTGCATACCAAATCCCTTCTGAAAATGGGTCTACTCTAGAAGGAGAGAATCATTTCGCAAGTTGGTCTCAGACAATCGATTAATCATCTCTCAACCAAACGGGGTGATGAGTTAACCCATTTATGCCTAGCGTCCCATTAAAGGGACACTGGCAAACAGTGTAGACCCAGATCAGACGCCGCAGAACGCGGCGTCTGATCAGGTCTACACTGTTTGCATTAAATACAGGAATTCCTATAAAACATTCTAATAAAAAAAATAACCAGCTGATACCCTTATTTTGGAAACGGACCGGTCCGAAGACCTAAGGTAGAAGAGTCCATTCGGCATAAATGGATTAAACACAATAGTCCTTTGATGTTTGAGAAACGGTCGCTTATAGAGTAACTTTACGGTCGGTCGACTTTACTGTGGATCGTGCGATTTCAGCTTCAACCAAATACCCTAGTCCGACCGTGAGGTTTCACTGGCTAATCTGGATCTTTGCTGTTCGCATATACCCTCTAAGACACATTTTCCCACTTGCCTCCTATGGCAGCGATTCGGTTTTACTGGTGGCATATGCAACCAGACTACTATTGACTTCAGATTGTGAAACATTATCCTATCTAAAAACAGAGTGTAGGGAGTAGACGATGTGTGCACTATGAGGTTAAAAAAAGACTGCATTATTCTATATATTTTAGGCAACAGGGGTTCTTGGAGGAAAAGAATTCCAGACAGTAAAAGATTCTATAGGGAACTATTTGTTTGTGTGGAGTGCTACAAAGAGTCGGTCGGACATCCTGAAGACCCTGAAGAGGAGGAGTTTTGGGGATGTCAGATGGCGGACAATGTCATGGGTTTTCGAAGTGGTGAAAAAGGACACGAAGATCCCAGGATCTGTTACTGACCAAAGCGGCCATCACATCACACCAAACCCTGGATCTGATCTGGGACCATGGAACTATAGAAGCTGATAGACTTCCCTCAGTGTCACCACAACGTCGTTACAACATCGCTACAACTCACGACGTTGCAGCGACGTTGTAACGACGTTGTGTGTTTATTGGTTTTAACTCTTAACACTGTAGCCTATGGAGAAGATAATGAGGGGTTTGTCACCTTATGGAAATATTACGATCCAAAGCTGTCATTGGTTAAGGTGAATGGATATACTTGGAAGCTAGTCCGCCATTTTTTTACAATAGAAACAACTTTTCTAACTTCCTGTTTGCCTTCCTGAATACCACACCTGTTCTGAATAGGAGTATACTCTAAAAGGAAAGAATTTGCTCCCAGTGGGAGCAAATTCTTACCTTTTAGAGTAGACCCCTTTCAGATAAGCGGTAAAACATCCTTCTATTTATCTATCTATCTATCTGCCTGCCTGCTTGCCTTTCTGTCTGTCCGTCCGTCCGTACGCCCATCCATCTATCTATCTATCTATCTATCTATCTATCTATGAATTTAATTGATCATCGATCCATTTATCCAGCCAATCACCTACCTATAGTATGGTTGAAAAACTGTTATGAGTAAGTTCGTCATATCAGCACAAAAAAGTCATATCATTTCATTATAAATGGGAGCGTCAACTTGATAGTTAGAAAAAATGCAAGGAATGCAGTAAAGTGGGTGGGGGGAATATTTGTGCTGAGGCCCTGAATACCGTATATAAGGGCCGCGCCCTGCAAAAAAAATGTATTCGGGCAAGTGCGGACAGCGAAGGCCCAGATCAGCCTGCGCATCCGCACATCTGATCAGGGCCTTCATTGTCCGTTTACAGAATCATTGGATACTACAGAATGTATGAATGAAGAGCAAAGGCCCGGATGATACGTTGCGCATGCGCAGGATGATCTGAATCTGCACATTTTGCACATGTTCGAAGGCACTTTTTCGCCTAACGTAGCTCAGTTACAATAAATATTGGGACACCAGAACTTACCAGATTTTGTCCTTAAAGTTAACAAGTGGCTTTTACTGAAAGTTGATGTGTCTAAAAACTAATGAATGAATGGCAAACAGTGTTACCCGTGATCATTCTGCGGCGTCTGATCTGAGTCAACATTGTTTGCTCAGTTCTGTCTATCCCAATACTCAGGGTTAGATGGTCAGGGTAGATGCCGTTTTGGGACTTCACTCGTGTTTAGTATGAAATAAGTTCGAATCGGATCCAAGGATCGGAAACCAAGTTTACCATTTATCAGAGATCATAAGTCATGCCCGAGTCAGAATAGGCGCACAAAACCAAAAAGGAAGTAGCGGTTGTGTACTTAACAGGTCCATATAACACGTAAACTATGGATATCTTCAACACACACACACACACACACACACACACACACACACACACACACACACACACACACACACACACTTTTCTCGTAATCAACTCTTAATTTTATCAAATTCCATATCGAGCCTCCTTAGGCCTGGGGAAAGAACATCTGTTCAGAGCCTCCTTAGGTCTGGGGAATAAACATTTGTTCAAGTGGTCGTACTCCGTCAACCAAGATGGCCGTCATGTCCATATATAGCAAAAATACTTAAAAATCATCTCCAGAATCAATAAATCTTTGAGGCTGAAAATTGGTACAGTCGAACTTCAATGGCTCAAACATCTTTGCGCCCATGGAAATCTATTCTAGACAAGGATAGTTCGAGCGACTGAAAGTTATTCAAAGCGACAGATATGAAAACAAATGATGATAATTAGCGATATCTTTTCAATCTTCCATAAAATAATGGTATGTTGAGTGTATTCATTAGAATCGCCTCAATGAGGCGATTCTAATGAATACACTTGACATACATTTCTAATGAGTACACTTGACATACATTTTCATGATAAAACATGAAATTGCCGCTAAATATTCATTATCTTGAGCTATCGGGAGAATTTCCTAGGGACTGGAAAAACGAGTTCGACTAAGCCACGGTGAACGAGCCGTCGGAGTTTGAATCATTGAAGTTTTACTGTCTACATATGATTGGCCTTTTTATGGGCCCCTTTTTATTACATTTCAAATTTGCTTCCCTGTACATTTGCATACGTAATATGTTTAAAAGTCATTTTCTCAAAATATGTTAAAGACTAATGGCTGAAAGTGACAAAGCCGTAAGTAACAATCGAGAGCTTGTCTCCCCGGGGCGGGGATAAAATCTGCTGTTGCCCTTGGGCTGTATACATGTATAAAATCATGAAACCTTTAAACAACTTATCTATAATCAAAGTGACAAAGCCATAAGTAACAATCGAGAGTTTGTCTCCCCTGGGCTATATACATGTATAAAATCATGAAACTTTTAAACAACTTATCCTCCGATGTCACTTGACCACTTGACCAATTTTCAACAAATGCCATGTGTGCCTTCTGTCGAAGATAGACTATTAATTTGTTAAACT
This sequence comes from Anodontia alba, assembly GCA_964016985.1. NCBI lineage: Eukaryota > Metazoa > Mollusca > Bivalvia > Lucinida > Lucinidae > Anodontia > Anodontia alba. The sequence goes on from OZ024824.1 coordinate 9,597,799, forward strand.
GGACACGCTCCGTAAATCAAGAAGGACGTTTTGAGGCTGAATATATTTTCACTGTCATAACCACTTATATTATAACCACACGATATTAATCCGTTTGGCTTTGCAGACCAATACAGATACCTTTGCAAACAGTGCAGATCCAGATTAGACGGCTCATAGTCTCATCTGGATCTACACTGTTTGCCATGTAGTTATTGATTTTTGACTGAAGCCCCTATTTGCAACAATGGTTGTGTCCAAATTCTGAGATGGAAGAGTCCATTTCAGAAACTCAGGTGTAAAAGAGTTGATGCGTTTATGTGTTCACAGATGGCTGATGAGTCCAGTCTTCGTTCCGAGAAGTGTGTCACAGGATAGTACTGATGATGACCATTGTAGTGTCGTGGGATAGCACAATTATAGACTATTATTTATAGAAATTCCTAGAAAATACGTTTTCTCGGCTTCACGTGCTTCCGGCTCTTCACTGGCAAACACATTCTCTCTGATGAGGCCACAATAGTGCAGTATGATTCTTCCACATTTGCCATGGAGCAGAGCTCATCTATGAATATCTATAAATAGACTAGCCAATCAGCGTTCTTGTGCTGTCCCAGCATTGTGATTTCAACTATAAGCACGAACCAATCACAACTGGGCTTCCTTTAGGCCAAATGAATTCATTCTAAAAGGAAAGAATATTTTGCCAGAAGATTTTTTTTTTCTGTCTGCAGATTCAGATATTCTCGCACATCCTCAAAGTCTCATGAAGGCTTTACTCTCCGCTGGAACACATTCTTTAATATCCGTGGCAATACGACACGAGCACTGATGGCTCGTTTGCCCTCGTTTTAGATTTCCTAGGAAATTCTTCCGATAGCTCAAGGAAAATATTTAGGGATGTTTCAGAGTTGTTTTGTTTTTATTTTATCATGAAAATGTTATGTTGTGTGTATTCATTAGAAAGAGTAACTCAACATACTATTATTTTATAGAAAATCTTAAAGACATTCCTTAATTATCTCCATTTGTCTCTTGATTTTGCGCTATGATTAACCATCAGTGGCTCGGACTACCTATGTCTAGAACAATTTCTAATGTCCCAAAGAAAGTCAAGTCATTGAAATTCGAGTATATATTTCGCGTAGTCAGATGACCTAGATAGTGTTTACGAGCTTTTGCGGACAGTGTAAGACCAAACCATCGTGCGCATCTGCGCAGTCGGACCAGAGCATTCGCTTATCACTTAAGGAATCTATTACGAAAACATGCCTATTCAAATATATTGAAAAATTAACCACCAAAAACTGAAAATTTTCAAATAAAACTTCTGATATTTTTTATATTTCTGCTCAAACATGGGCGGTTCTAACGAGTACCCACAATCTATGTTTTTGAGCAGAAATAATAAAAATAATGTATACCCATGTAAATCCCAGTTTTACTATATAAAAGTGGGGTTTAAAGGGTCAGAGTAATAAAGGTTTTCTTGATGGTTGGAGCCTGTGTCAGTAGGTTTGGAATTTCTGGTAGGAAGCACTATGAAAGTATCCAATGTGCTTATTGTCATTTCCAGACACTCGGTATGTTAAACGTTAAGGCGCAAAGAAAAATTATAGCCAAAGACATTCTATTTCATTATTATTATTATTATTGTTATTATTATTATTCTTTAAGAGAAAATAAAAATTGACATTTCAGACGATTCACAAAATACCACAAAATCAATATGTCGTCTGTTGCAGTTGTGATTAGTACTTTAAGGGTTAAAATCACACAGAGACGTCCACGTAATTTTTATTATGAAACCGTCACATCGCGCGCGAATATTGTCTCCCTTGCAACGAATCGTTGAAAATTTACCAGGTGTAAGCCCCCTTAGGTCTTTCAAATACGTCTCTTAATTTGTGGAAATAAGAAAAAAAATAAAAGAGAAAAACAGATCACACATATAAGGTTTGGGAGCAGACATAAGTTGAACCCATTTACGCCAAGCAGATTCTTCTATCTCTCCCTTCAGATAGATCCATCTCAAGTTTAAAGGGTAACTGGTTTGTTTTATAGACATCACGAAAACATGCCTATATAATTCTGACCCCCTTAAACCTCACTTTTATATAGTAATACTGGGGTTTACAGGGGTATACATTATTTTTCTTATTTTGTTTCAAAAACATAGATTGTGGGTACTCGTTAGAACCGCCTCGGCGAGGCGGTTCAAACGAGTACTCACACTCTATGTTTTGAGCAGAAATATGAAAGATATCAGAATTTTTTATCTGAAAATTTTCATTTTTTTTGGTGGTAAACTTTTCAGTATATTTAAATAGGCATGTTTTCGTAATGATTACCATTTATTATAGAAATTCCCGTAGGCATACTTACTGCAAACAGTGTAGACCTAGATCAGACGGCGCGTTCTGCGGCGTCTGCTCTGGGTCTACAGTAGTTGTCAGTGTCCCTTTATAGGGCGTTTGGCATAAATGGGTTAATAAAGTTACAAAGTAAAGGAAAGAGAAAATTTATTGTGGCTGTAAGCAAACATAAAATGTCTAAATTCACGCTGATTTGAACAGACTGATTTATTGCAGAGATAAACTAAACATCATACTTGTACAAAGAAGCAAGGTTGTTTTTCTCCTGATGGATTATAGGTCTGTGTCCTTTCCTATACCGTTTATTGTTGTTTACATTACGAAAACACGCCTATTCAAATATATACAAAATTTCACCATTAAAAACAGAAAGTTTTCAAATAAATATTGTGATATTTTTTGTATTTCTGCTCAGAACATAGATTGTGGGTACTCGTTAGAACCGCCTCAACGAGGCGGTTCTAACGGGTACCCACAATCTATATTTTTAAGCAATAATAAGAAAAATAGTGTATACCAGTTTTACTATATATATAAGTGGTGTTTAAGGGAGTCAAACATATATATAGGTATATTTTCGTGATGTCTACCGTTTTATCCTAAATGTTAGGGCAACTATACCTAAGGAAACAGTGTAGGTGCACATTAAACTGTTCGTAAGGTCATACGGGCGCACATGCAGTCTTATACGGAATGCTGTGTCCTTTCTCTCTTTGATTATAAGACAAACAGCTCGTTTCTTTGTTTTTACATCGACATCCTATCATTTATTTCGACTGACGTCAATGGTGTATGCTCTAAATGATTAAAATGCTGTTAGAGCGCCTAAAACCCGGATATTGTTTTAGCATTTGAATGTTGTTATAGGGGCTTAGTTTCTCAACACGGTGTTTTTCTTGGGCAAAAGCAGACAGCAACCTATAACAAGAAGCATTTTCAAAAAAAAAAAAAAAAAAAAGAAGAACCCAGCAAACACCCGACGTTGGATCAACGTTGGAATTTGGTTGGATTCTGGTCGCGACGTCGCCGACCTAAATACAACGTCGGAACAACGTTAAATTGGCGATGTCAGGTCCACGTCCAAATCCTACGTCGTATCAACGTTGGATATTGGTTGGATTTTGGTCGCGACAGGGGCGACAAAAATACAACGTCTGTACAACGTAAAATTGTGATGTCAGTTCGAGGTCTGATTATAACGTCCTGTCGACGAATATTTACTTGATTTTATATAAGTTTTTAAAAGGTCTTGAAAAAAAAAAAAATAAAACTCCATGCACCTACTCATCCGCTCGCGACGGTAATATCAAACTTCGTAACCGCTAGACTGGTTCCCTGTCGTTTGCACATCAGTATATGAAGCAGAACAATTAGCGAATCTTGCCATTGTGTGTGTGCATGCGTTTAAATTACCAATACGAAAATAGTTTTAATTCGTTTATATAGAATTTGAAAGGTCAAAAAAAGAGGAGTTTTCCAATCTCTGAGAATGCAAACGTCAGCTCCTATAAATAGTTAACAATGATTCTACTAGATACCGGTCGTGATGTACGAAGATATTTGTGGCAGGAAACCAGTCTAGTTTACCCTATTGGTGTGACGTCATTAATTTATACTCTCAAGCCATTCGAGCGGCAGAAATATTTTCATTATTTAAATTGAATATATATTACAATTCCCTTTCACGCAACTAATTTATATTGTTATATTTATAACAACTATTTAAATGAAAAAAAAAAGAAGTTATATAAATATTTATTTGTTTAGGTCACGTTATTGAGATTACCATTGGATGCGCGCGCCATTTTTCCACGAATTTCAAAGAAAGAAGAAAGATTATGAAGGTGAGAAATGCAGAATTTCGTTTGCCTGTTCCCGATTTAGCATTTAAAGCAAATGCGTATTTGTAATGTACAACAGCACTATATATATACCTAATCAATATATACCTACTTTTTGTATCAAAGACGTATAAAATGTATTATTTACGTCCTTGTTTGTATTAATTGACTCCTCCGTCTTCACTTGACCATTTAACTGACAACCGCTCGTGGCAGCTGGATGCGCCGTCCGACTGGAGACCAGGAGGTCGCGGGTTCAACTCCCGCCGAGGTCGGCAACATTTTTACGTGGAGATTGATCATGAAATATTCTCTAGGGTCATTCTTTCCCTTCCGCTTATTCAAGAAGGGCAGTTGTCTGTTTCTGGCGAAAGAATGTACCCTGCTTTAGAGGACTGCCTGCCCAGTAAACGTGTGGTTAGGTAAACTTACCGTGCTCGACATGACCCCATCGGATTGACTGGGCTGTAAAACGTCAACACAAACAAACTGACAACCGCAACTGACCATTCAAAATAGCTAATAAGGTAATTGTCAATGGTTTTAGTTGGACAAACAAATCAATACATGTTTTTTTACAGGTAAGCATAGGTACATGTATATCAATACAAAGTGTCTAAGGAAATTCACGTGGGCGTGGTAATAACTGCCTAACGGAGGAGTCAATTAATGAACCAAAGTGAATTTTTAAGTAAATGACTAAATCATTTGCCCAATTTCTCTTTCATGTCATTGACCAGTCAATAATTTGAAACCCCTGTCCCTAGCCTCTGGGTACATACATTGCAGAGCTACAATTGAACCATATTTTGACAAATTTTTAAACAGAATACTTTGTTCTAATGGCTCCTAGGTGTACAAACTTCCCCCAACCCTTGGCTGCATGTGCACGTGATTTCGTGAAGTCTCAAACCTTTCTCACAGTGGCTCAGTGGTAGAGCGTCCGCTTTGTGATCGGGAGGTTGCGGGTTCGATGCCCTGCTGGGTCATACCAAAGACTTTAAAATTGGTACTAGCTGCTCTTTCGCTTGGCGCTCAGCATTAAGAAAGTAGAGCTAGGAATCGGAACTGGTCAGCTCAGTGTCAGTATAATGTGACTGGGTGGAATATCATGTCAAAGTGTCTGGGGCATGATATTTCAGTGAGGCAGCACTCTAAAAGTGAGCATTGAGCTCCCTGTCACATCCAGACACCGTCGCGATATGACTGAAAGATTGTTGAAAGCGATGTTAAGCCCAAATCAAACAAACAAACGAAATTATCGACAAAAATGTTATCTGAAGTAAGCATTTTCTACTGATGTCCACTTTGAAAACAGTTTCACTTTCAGTTCTATTAAAATTTTTAGGTAGTTTTGTGACATTTGGTTCATTAGCAGACATTCAGTAAATCAAGGGAAGTAACCCAGTGAAGAATGATGGATAGCGATGAAAACAAACACAAATTTTAGGGCATGGATAAACTGTTTCCATACCTAGGAAAGACAAATTTATTCAAGAGTGTGGGACTACATGTACATTAGATTCCAGAAGGTCAATAAAATCCTATTTTGACATGACAGCACTATTTTTCCAGCTATGCAGTAAATCGTATGCAAACAAAGGTAAAGTAAATGATCCCCACCCAACCGATTTGCATTAACGAAAGATAAATTTAGATGTAGTGAATGCCTGAATTACCAAAGTGGTGATTTAGTGAAATGATTTTTTTTGCATTATTATGCTGAAAATTTTGGAGTTTTTTTTTTTTTTTTTTTTTTTTTTTATTTAATGCATAAATAGTAACCATTAAAAGTTACTTAGTACACTACAAATATGTACATAAAGATAATGCAGTTTGTTTTTTTATCAAAACCCATGAGTTAAATGAGTCATAGAGATGATTTGTGTAGTTCAAAAAAGTGATTGTACAATAGATAATCAATCGGTTATGATTCTCCGATAATCAGTTGTGAAAATTTTGTCCGATTCCCAACACTAGTACCAGAGAGGATAAGCTTACAAGATCATGTGCCAGTGTCAAGACTGGAATGTGATATATGAGACAGATATATCCCTTTCAGGCATTCACGATAATAAAATTTCATGTCCATTCTGCTTCTGTCTGTCAGTGCAGGCGATTTGTTGTAGTTTGTTGCACCACAAATTTATACTTAAGCAATCACAATGTGCAAATAGAAAATAATGTAATGCGATGAAAAAACAAAACACATTCTACTCACGCTGATGGTTTGAAAAGTTTTTACTTCCGCTTTAAGTTTACTAAAACTCAGCAACATTTGGACAGATTAAAATTTGATGAATTGTCTTTCAACATATTTTCGACTAACTGTTGCATTCGATAAGTTGTTGGATTAGGTGTTCAGTGGTTTTAGTCAAAATGTCATGGTGGTATTTCCCTGGCAAAGCTCCTACATGTGTATGTCCCAGAGTGGGCTGGGGTGGTAAATTGACATTTTTTGTTTTGTACATTTTCAACAAAGTCCACCAACTACATGCAAGTGACCTATTATTATAATAGATGCATATACAAGCATTGGTCAACATGTTCAAAGGTTGATTGAGCATATACATTAATATTAATTTTAATTGAACATACATGTAGAATATTTAACATATAACTTCAGTTGTTTAATATGTTACGTTTATGACATGGGTGGCAGGTTGAGGTGACCTGAGGCTTTATATTTCTAATCTTTCTCTTTAACTGGAGGTTGGTTCACTTTCCTTAAAGTCTGTCTTTCTAGTCTGCTTAAGTACATTACTTTTCTCGTGCTCATGCTCTTTTCGAAGCCTAAAAGCCCTTTCAAAGAGCACCTTTATTTTCAAAACTGTTAAAAATGTCTGTTATATGTCTTCTAATTTAGTAAATCAGTTTTACTTAAAGTTAAATTAATTGAAGTTATTTGGTAAGAATATGGCATTTAAAATAAAAATTCATTGAATTTTACTTAAAAATGGCCCAGTACAAAAAAAAAAAAAAAATGAAGGCAGGGATGGGACAGGGCAACAGGCTGCAGCACCCTACTATAACCCTACTAAGCAAAGCTTAGGGAATTTGAACTTTTTTGGTACTCAGGATATGTAAAATGTGCTTTTGCAAGATAAAGACTGAATTTTTTAAGCTATTATAGATTATAGATTGCAGATGTGAAAACAAAAACTGAAAATTTTATAACATCCACAGAAAAGATTTGAATGCTTGACAAAATTTCATTATATTACAAATACTTTGCCTATATTATGTCACTGGACATAGTAAATAGGCTACAGAAATGATTTTAGAAGTCAGATCAGTTGCTTTTATTGTATTTTTGCAATGCAAAAATTAAAAAGTGGAACATTATAACATGAAAAAAGCAGCTTTTTTCACATTTTACAGGACTGCCAAAGCTACAAAAACTGTATACACCCCTACATATTATATACCATTGGAAAGATCTTTTAAAGGGGCAATAAAATGGATGTTAAAAAATTCATTTTTATCTCCTGTAAGGAATTATGCCTGTATGAGATTGACACATCTTTACTTGAAGTACTTAACCTTATTGTGTTTTAGTCTTAAGTAAACACAACTGTTCATGCAGTGTACATGTATATCAGCCAAAATCACTGTTGTGTACAAAAGAAGGTCAAAGCGGCATGTACAATATTTAAAATATTGTGCTGATCAAATTGTTTTACAATGTATATGCTGAATGGCCATACTTAGCATACTTACTTTTAGTGCAATTATGTTTTTTACAACCAAAACCCAAAGTATTCAGTCCCAGGGCATGATGCATGGGTCAGTTTTGCATTCAAACTTAACTAGTGTACTTACTAACTTCAAGGTATTTGATTTGATATACATAATAATATGCTTCATTACCATACTTAATACAATTTTATTTTTTTACACCCCCTCCATTAGCACAATTGGCAGGTGAGTGAGTTGTGGCCCTTGGGTCTCTTGTTCAGGGGTCATCCTAGAGCTTTCAGAAAGGGAGAAGTTTTACAACAGTTTCAGGATTTCAGGAAGAAGTTTTGGTCCAAATTTTGGATTTCCCTATACATCCTATACATTTTCACCTTTTCCTCAGCTTAAGATAGGGAGACGTCAGCCAGCTTAGGGAGACTTTTTCTCCCAAATTGCCCTCTAGGATGACCCCTGCTTGTTTATCTGAGGAACCGCATCAATATGCAGTTGTAATGATTCTTCTGTTTGATCTTAGAAATTAACTAGGGATTACAGATCAGACATTTGTTTCTATATGTATATTAAAATTTTCAGGAATCATGCAAGAAAATGTCCTAATGGCAGCATTGGCGGAAATGTCATGAAGAGACTGCAGCCTTAGCACATGCTGGTAGTAGCAGTGAAGAAAGTGTAAATACAGTTGGTGCAGAGGAAGAAGATCTTAATACATGTGGTGCAGAGGAAGAAGGTGTTAATACATGTGGTGCAGAGGAAGAGGATAAGAGTACTGATAGAGACTCTGCTTCCCCTTGGATTGATAATGATATTTCTCTATCTGACACTGAAGTTGACAATTCTGCTTCTGATAGCTGACCTTTACAGTACTTGTTTTTTTAGACAAAGAAACTCTTATTTATGCGTTTGTGTTGCATTCAGTCGATAAAAGGATAAAAATGCTGTAAGGATATGTTTCAACTTCTAATGCATAACAGAGTACACTGTCAAATTTCTACACCAGGGACATGACATTTTTGACATTTTCGTTTCTCTTCTGACGGAATGCACTGACTTTCTATGGGACATTAATTGAAATTGTTCTGTTAAATAAACGGTTTTAGGAGATTTCATCTGTATGTCATTGTGGTACAAGGAGGCTAAGCCAAGCAACTCGTTTTCGAAAAATTCAAATTAAAACAACCAACATTACTTCAGATATAGTCTCTTTAAAATCCCTATAGTTTTCATTCAAAGGGATGTAATTTGAGACCCCAAGAAGTTCAAATTCAACTTGACACCATTTGATGGGAAGTTGGAATTAAAGAATGTTATGGTTTTACTCACAGACATTTGTGCAAGACATTTATGGAAAGTAAAACCGCATTTGCTTTATGCAAAGGGAGTTATGACTGGAAATGCTGTTTTTCATTAAGGGCTCATAACTTCATAATTTATGACTGCGGAAGAATTATCTTTGTGATTTTCGAAGACAGATGTTCGACAAAAATGAACATGAAATCATTTTAATGAACAACTTACAACACGAGCCAGTACTCAAAACTGTAGTGTATACTTTTTATTGCCTTAAGAGTATATATATATTCATCAAAATGAAACGCTGTGCTTTTAACCCTTAAAGCGCCAGTCACAACTTCAACTGCAGCAGACCACTCTTTAATATATATATATATATATATATATATATATATATATTCTCCTAGAAAATAAATCCTGACATGTGAATTGTCTGCCAAGTCGATTCACATGAGGGCATCTCTGAGGAAACAGTTTAGACCCAGATTAAAGATGGAGCAGTTTGCTGTACACTGTTGCAGTTCACCTAATCTTCAAGCTTGCCAAATAGATCTGCTTCATTTTTTTTTTTTTTTTTTTGTAAGAATAAAGGCTCTTTAGTTTTGAATAATAACACTAGTCTTTTTTTCTGACCTTCAGAAATCCAAAGGCCTAAATGCAAATGAAAAATGAGTAGCTTGTTTTCTTGTCCCTGTGCATGTTTACTGCTTAGCACTCTGGGCAAAGTTTTCAGCAGATGGAATTTTGCATTTTGAAATATTTGTCTTATTTTTTCCAGAAAAAAAAAAATGACATTTTATGCATACTTTGGAGAAGAGACAATTTTTATGAGCTTAAATTTAAAACCTTTTTTGGGGGAAAATAACGAAAAATATTACAAATGTCTTAGGTTTTTCTTATTTATAAAAAAAACAAAACAAGATCAGCCCTTTCATTCAAACTGTCTCTCATGAAGACAATTTGCTTAAAATGTCACAACCTGTTTTCTTGGAGAAATAAGAAAAATATTTCGTAGTGTCCTCTGCTGAAGTTTTTATCCAGTTGGCAAAGAGTTATAATAAGGGTTTTGTATCTTACTGAAGTGATATCCAAAGGTAAAGGCATTGATTTTCTTAACCATTACTACTCTTGGGGTAAATTCAGCAGACGACAAATTGATGATATTTTCCTTACATCTTCCAGACAGTTCGTGCAAAGTGTCTCCATCGGAGACAGTTTGCATGTCATGATATTGTCAATTTCTTATTTTTGGGAAAAATAAGAAATACATTTCATTATGTTGTCTGCTGAAAACTTTATCCAGAGTGATGAGCTTTAAGGAGATATATTTGTATTGATCACTTTGGGATATGTATCTTAATTCTGCATAACTCATTTGACAGCTTGAATTTTTTTTTCACAATATAGTTTTTGATGTTTTTGTGTGGATTTGTACGAGCAAGAAAGTGTTTATGTTATCTTTGGTTTTGATAGGAACCATCTGTGAACAGGAGTTTGTTTGTGTTGAGGTTTTACGGCCCAGTCAACCCAGTGGGGTCATGTCGAGCGCGGTCAGTTTACCTAACCACATGTTTACTGGGCAGGCTTAGTCCTCTAAGCGGTTAACCAGTATTGTGCACATTCTTTCGCCAGAAACTGACAACTGCCCTTCTTGAATCAGCGGAAGGGAGAGAATGACCGTAGAAAATATTTCATGATCTTCCGCGAAAGAATGTTGCAAATAAAGTCAGAGTTAGGGATAATTACACCTCAAGCTGAGAGGTTTATTTTGTGTACCCTTACAGGTTCTCTGATATTTTTGGAGATACCTGGCATATTAGAATAGACTGGTATGCTGTGACATTTGACATTAATTTAGGCATATTGGAAGAGACTGATATGCTGTGACATTTGATATTAATTTACATTGAATTTTGGGAATTATCTTCCTGGTACACAGAAGAGGAAATATCTGCTTTATGAAGGCACTAGATGCTAATACTTTTCTATTGTTTTTTTAAATACTTTTTTGAATAGCTTTAATACATGTACCTTTTTTTTAACAGGCCCAGCGAATCACAAATCAAATTGTTTAAATATAAAATGAACGTGAATATAAACTATGGGAAATTTGCAAACTCATCATTTTTTTCTAAAAGCTTCTGATCAAAATCCCAAAAACTTAAATTGAAACTGTACGATTCACTTTGATTATCATTGTGCATTTCATTGTGGCAATTCTTTTTTTTTTTTTTTCTTTTGTTAATTTAATAATGTTTATATCTGTGTCAATTTTATTTTTAAAAATTTCGATCTGCAATTCTTGCGGGCCTAGTTGAAGATGGGTACTGAAAACGCGAAAAACTTACAAAAACTTAAGTACTGTAGAAGTTATTTCTATTTTCCAAGATTTTATTTACAGAATATAGAGTCTGCATTGTATTATAAAGGTGTGTTATCTAAGTTGGAGCTGGACTTCTTTTCTCAAAAGGCCAATCAGGCTCAAAATTTTCAGTATAATTTCTTCTACTGATATCAGTCAGATAACAAAAGATATAGCCCCAAAGTTCCTTTCAAAATTCAGACGGTCGACAGAAAGTGTTTGTTATTTTATGACGTCCCCGTTTAGTTTAGTGTATTTGCTACAGTTTTGAACAGATAGTTTAAAGCAAGTTAAGAAAGCCATCATCACAAAAATCATATCACTGGAAAGCAGAGCCATTGTACCAATAAACATTATTTTTGTAAATCTGCAACAGTTTTTGTTATTGAAATAAAAGCTACATGTATTAAAGTAGCAACGAATTTTCAAAATTTCCGACCGCGTCAGTGGTGGAAAAAAAAACCGAAAAAATGCGACATTTTTTTATTATTATTATTCTGGCTTTAACTGATTACTGTATTGAAATCGATGGCATAAAATCTGAGAAAAAATATTGTTTATTGCTTTTATCAATTCCCTATTTGAAAATTTAAATTTTACAACTAGAGCTTAAATGAGTTCTTAGAAAATAATTTTTAAAATTTATTAGAAATACACTGTTTTAAACGGCAATGTTACAAAATTATGAACACTTTTGTCCACCCTCTGTAGCTCATTAGCACTTGAGCACGCGCTAATATAGCATATTTCGTGCAGCTGCCACGTGCAGTTGATGATGACATTTTAAAAGAATTTGACCATTTTACATCGATTTTACAAAGCTCCTTTGCAGAACTGAAGTTGGTCGCATCAGTTTACCAGCGCCATTCAAAGAATCTCAATTTGACCTTGGCTGTTCTATTAGAAGCTTTGTCAGTTAAAATATGGTTTTGGTTAAACTACTGCCATCTTCAAATCTAGCGACAGACCTATTGAAACCGAGGAAAAAAGGCAAAATTATGTCTGTCTGCATTGCGCTTGATAGTGGTGCGAAATAGCACTGGCAAAAATGCTATGAGTTAGGTATAAACAAACTTTGTGAACATCGCGTATCACTGGAAGTATTCATTTTACTTGAACATACATGTATATTCATTGAAAAACAAAACATTTTACATTGAAAAAAGTATATACACTAAACTTGTCTTGTGTTTTATCTCTGGTATGTTTGGTCCCGTGTTGTTGATATAGCCCAAGATGTGCTGAAAACTATGTTCCCAAATCAGCGGGCCCCCGTAGTCTAGTGGATAAGAGAGTTGACTCCTTAATCCATTAGGTTTCTCACCGCTGTGGTTCGAGCCTCACTCAGGACACGTGGGAAAGCAAAGTTCTGCTTACGGATGGTCAGTGGGTTTTCCACCGGGCTCTCCAGCTTTCGCCCACCTTTGATGAACGATATAAGTGAAATATTCTTGAAAGGGCCGTAAAACCCAAATCAAATAATAATAAAAAAAGAAATCACTCACACTCTTGTCTTGTTTTGTCTTGTCTTATATTTTCTCACATCTGCTTTTCTTTCTCTTTTATTTCATTTTTCCTTCTTACATATTCTTTTCTCAGGCAAGATTAGGCTTGCGTCGTGAAAACGTAAATTGTGCTGAAAATGACATATCCCAGCAAGCATTTTATGTTGAAGCAACGTTGAATCGATGTCGATTCAAGGTCGGGACATTGATTTCACGTTGTTTCAACAATATGTGCCTGCAGGGATTTGGTTGTGTTGATGTTGGGTTTGGTTGTTTGGACGTTGGATTTTGGTTGTGGGGACGTTGGATTTTGATTGTGGGGACGTTGGATTTTGGTTTTGTGGTCGTTGGATTTTGGTTGTGGGGACGTTGGATTTTGGTTGTGGGAACGTTGGATTTTGGTTAGTGGACGTTGGATTTTGGTTGTAGGGATGTTGGATTTTGGTTGTGATTAAGTTGGATATTGGTTATACAGACGTCAGATAGATGTCAGAATCTGACGTCTAATCGACATCAGAAATCTACATCAGTACAACGTCAGATTTGGACGTTGTTACAACGTCAGATTCTGACGTCAAAACAATTTGCAAATACAACCAAAATACAACGTAGATCCAACGTCAGGATCTGACGTGTATTCAACGTCAGTCTAACGTCAAATGTTTGCTGGGAAGAAGAGGATAAGCGAGACGGAG